>CAUYQG010125360.1:0-42279 GCA_963574415.1 Tarsius wallacei | reverse complement strand
GTGATGTGTTTTATAACAAAAACGTCAATACAAAATAAAGAAGATATCACAGAAAATATTATAACAATATAATATAAAAATAGAATAGACTGTATTTTTGGATGGGGTTTTTTTGAGTCAGAGTTTCACTCTGTTGCCCAGGCTAGAATGCAATGGCATGATCATGGCTACTACAGCCTCCACCTGCTGGGATCAGGCCATCCTTCCACCTCAGCCTTCCAAGTAGCTGAAGCTACAGTCATGCGCCACCATGCCCAACTAATTTTTGTGACTTATTGTAGAGACAAAATCTCACCATGTTGCTCAGGCTAGTCTCAAACTCCTGAGATCAGGTAATCCTCTCACCTCTGCCTCCCAAAGTTCTGGGACTGCAGGCGTGAGCCACTGTGCCCAGCACTTTATTTTTGAAAAAGTTTAGTTTTACAGAAAAATTACAAAGATAGTCCAAAATTCTTATATCCTCCACACTCAGTTTCCCTTATTATGAACATCTTCCATTAGTATGATGAATTTGTCACAACTAATGAACCAATATCGATCCATTATAATTAACTAAAATCCATACTTCATTTAGATTTTCCAAGTTTTTAAATTTTTTTGTCCCAGGTTCCCCTCCAGCATTCCACATTACAATTCCTTGGCATGTCTCCTTAGGCTCCTCTGGGCTGTGACAGTTGCTCAAACTTTACTTTTTATATTCTTGACAGTTTTGAGGAGTACTGATCGGTTGTTTTGTAGAATGTCCCTCCGCTGGCATTTGTCTGATATTTTTCTCCTGACTAGACTGGGAGAAAAGACCACAGAAGAAAAGTGCCATTCTCAACACAGTATATCAAAATGCTTACTACTGACATGACTTATCACGTTGATGCTATCCATGATGGCCTGCCTGAGGCAGTGTACATCAGATTCTCCACTGTAAAGTTCCTCTCTTTGGAAGAGGGACCATACCACTACATACATCCCACACTTGAGTGAGGAGACGTGCTCTACCTCCTTGAGGGTGAATAAGTTTGCCGACTTTTAATTGTGACATGACCCTCCCTGAGATGTGCTTTCTGGCGATGTTTCATACCCTTTTTGTGGAGATGTTCAGAATACAGCTGACACAGCAGGCCTGAAACTTCTCTCCTTATAAAGACCTGCTTGCAAGGTTGGGCCTTGGCTGGCATCTGGAAAGTAAGGTTTCAGGAAGAACTACTGATCTTAGCTCTGAGGTAGGATCAGTACTGATAAGAGTGGTGTTTAAATTGTTTGTACAAACAGTGTGGTTTTTTTCTTCCTATTATTTTTATTATGGAGGTCACATATTGTATGATTCCATTTGTGTGAAGCAAACAGAATGGGCAAATCTGCCGAGACAGAAAGAAGGTTAGTGTTTTCCAGAGGCTGGGGAAGGGAACTGGGCAGTGACTGATGAGTACAGGGTTGCTTTCTGGGATGATGAAAATGTTCATTGATTGTGATGATTGCAAAACTCTGTGAATACACTAAAACCAAATGAATTGTGCGTGTTAAATGGGTTAATTTTATGGTACATGAATTAATTATGGTATATCTCAATAAAGCTGTTAAAAAACATCAACAACAAACAAAAAACTGATATGCTTTGTGCTGGACACATATTTTCTTTCTGGGGGTCTTGTATTTTGGTATGAGTTAGGCACAAGATTCCTACATACCTTCGTGATCAAGCCTCCAATAAAAACTTGGGACACTGAGCCTCTAATGATTTTCACTGCTAAGCATTTCACTCGTGTTGTCACTACTCCTTGCTGGGAGAATTAAGTGTGTCCTGTGTGATGTCACTGGCAGAGGACTCTTGGGAACTTTTACCTGGTCCTTTCAAATTTTGCCCATGAATCTTAGCTTATGCTTTGTATCCTTTTACTGTAATAAATCGTAGCCATGAGTACTATATTCTAAGTCCTGTGAGTGCTCCTTGTGAAACATTGAACCTGAGCATGGTCTTGGAGGGCTTCAACATGGGAGACATCTTTACAAGATTGTTTTGTGATGATTTTTCTGAAGGCCTTGTTTCTGGAAAAGTTTCCAGGTTAATCTTTTGGTTTGGGGAAAGAGTAGGGCAGGATAATAATTCATATATACATATGATTAAGCGAAAGTTTTTAGTATAAGCCTTTTGGGGAAAATAAATAATTTTTATATAAAAATGCAAAACATGCAGTTGATACAAGAAGTATGTAAAGAGTTGAAATGAAAAGTGACTGACCTCTCCCTTACTTTATTTTTTAAAATTTTTATTATTATTGTTACTATTTTTTGTGGGCAGTGGTGTCTCACTGTGTTGCCTTGGTTGATTTCATACTCCTGGCCTCGGGTGATCCTCCTGCCTCAGTCTCCCAAAGTGATGAGGTTGCAGATGTGAGTCATCGTGTCTGGCCTTCACTCTCTTATTTTAGATTCACTAAATGTGTCCAGAGACAATGTTTTTTGCTCTTTTACTTCTTTACTCTGTTAGTTACTCCCATATATTTTATTGATGTGTTAATGAAAGCATTTCTGTCTTCATCCATCTAAATAGTGTCTTATTAATTTCCTGATGGGCCAGCACCACATACTCCTCTATCTTGCTCATGTGATACCTGGCTACTTTTAGTAAAATTGATAAATGATATAAATGTATCGCTATGAGTATATGAATATTTTTTATTAAAGAAAAAGAATCTTTTGGTTTGGCATTCCCTCTTCCACAGGGGAATATAAATTTGAAGCCCCAAAATGTTGTGGCACAGACTTGGGGTTCTGAATTCAGATGGATGCCACTTTTCCTTGGTAGATAAGTAGCCTCACCAACAATTCTCTAGACAGTTGTCATTGTTGTTCCATTTCGTCATCATGGGCATAACAGCCCTGTAAGCCTCAGCTTCTCCAGAAGCCCAAAGCCTCACTTCCCATCCCCATGAGAGTTCTAATTCCTCCATGCTTAGCTTCTGGGGCCTAAACTGATTTAGTAATATTTTTTTTAGAGGTTTGGCGTTAACTCCTGTTTTGTGTCTCTGGTACCTGGAGTTTCCTTTGCTTGCTTTCAAGCTTAGCCGTGTATTAAAATTCTTTGTTTTCCCCAGCAGCATTATTGTTTGAGGGCGATCCTTTTATTTCAACTCAATCCAGTCTATTGTTTAGAAATTTGAATGGCATATTTTTCCTCTTGAGTCCTTTTTAGCATAGAACCTAGATAAGATATATAGAAGTGGTGAACAAATATTGAAATGTATGAATACATAGCTCATACACAACTTTTTTGACTCCCTCACTCCCAGTTCTGCTTCTCCATAGACTGATATCCACCATCATAAAACCTCTGGTCACGGCAGATCTCCTTGCTCATGACTTAAAGTGAAGTAAGAAAAATGAGTGTAAAAATCAAGACCTCTGTGTTCAAGCACAGTGACTCATGCCTGTAATCCCAGGATTTTGGAAGACTGAGTCAGGAGTTAGAGCTGGGTGCAGTGGCTCATGCCTGTAATCCCAGCATTTTGCGAGGTGGAGGCAAGAGGATTTCCTGAGTCCAGGGGTTCAAGATCAGTCTGGGCAACTTGGCAAGACCTCATCTCTACAATAAATCAAAAAATTAACTAGGTGAGGTGGCGCACATCTGTGGTTCCAACTACTTGGAAGGCTGAGACAGAAGGATTGCCTGAGCCCAGCAGGTGGAGGCTGCAGTGGCCATGAGCCTGCCACTGCACTCCAGCCTGGGTGACAGAGTGAGACTCTCACTCAAAAAAAAAAAAAAAAAAAAAAAAATCACAACAAAAAAACTAGGAGTTCAAGATCAGCCTGGGTGACACAGCAAGACTCCATCTCATTTAATAAGAAAAAATAATTACTTAGTTAAAAATAATTAAATGCCCAGTTCATGGGCATTGTCTTACTCAGTCAAGATTGTAGATACCGACCTGCATATAGATGTCTGAACAGTGATCATGCTTCCAACCGCTGAAAGAGAAGCAGAACCCAGATCTGACTACTAGCATTTCACTTGTGGGACCACCTCAGCAGGGCTATGGTGACACTTCCATTGCCACTGAAGGGAGCAGAGAGGGCTCTTGGAGGAAGTGGGTCACGGATTTCCATCATTTACACTCACACTACTTTGTGTAGACAATGCAGAATCACTTTGCAATGACAGAATTCAATAGAATCTTGCCAGGGATCATCCATGACCATAATTCTTCTAAAATTTACTATGTCCGGTGTGGGATGCTATGCAGAAAAGGACTATTGATTTTTCCAAATTCTGGATGCATGAAAGTGACACAGGTCTGGTGATTCACCAGAACTCTGGAGAATGGGTGGGAACTGACACTGACATGATGAGTAAAGAGAAGAGCGATACAAACTGGGGGCTCAGAGCAGCAATAAATACGAAAGGTCTTGAAGCCAAGGAATGAGTTGATGTGGGGACCTCTCAACACAATCTCAGATCACATTGTATCTATTGCCTTCACAGTAATAATTGCCGCCATGCAGAGCATTCATTTGTGCATCGTTTGTTAGTTGTCTATCTTCTTCCCTTGACAAGTTCTTCGAGGAGATAGACCATATCTGTCTTACTCATCCCAAGGCCTACAATGTCAGACACAGTAAATACTAGCTGAATCAATGCACAATCTCTTCCTGGATCTGTATTAAATTCTATGCTGAACCTCCAAACTCCCGGACCACCCCACAATTCCATAAGCCAAGCCCTACCCCATGGTGAATTTCCCCCTCTCTGTTTATATTGCTTTTCTGTTTTCTTTTTGTTTTGGCTTGGTTTTGTAACTTCCAAATCAAAAGTAGAGAAAACATCCAAGTGACAGAGAAAAATGAAAACAAACACGATTGTGCAATTTAACAGTAGTAACTCTCTGATACAAGGTGACCATAAGAAATCCAGTATTTTAGTTCTTATTCCTTAACCATACACCACTGTGCCAGCTCACCACTCCAGGCCTTCCAGCGTTTACCTGTGGAGTGGTAAATCGATAACCTTTTCTTTGTAGTGAATGTCTTAAAAATAAGTACTTAAGCCGGGCTCGGTGGCTCAGCCTGTAATCCCGTGCTTTGGGAGGCTGAGGTGAATGGAATGCCTGAGCCCGCGGGTTCAAGACCCACCTGGGCAACTTGGCGAGACCTCATCTTTACAATAAATCAAAAATTAGCCGGGTGTGGTAGCGCGTGCCTATGGTTCCAGCTCCTTGGAAGGCTGAGGCGGAAGGATCACTGCAGCCCAGCAGATCAAGGCTGTGGTGGCCGGGAGCGGCCACTGCACTCCAGTCTGGGTGACAGAGTGAGACTCCAACTCAAAAAAAAAAAAGTACTTAAATATCTGGGTTTTGGAATTTTCTGTATGAAATTCACTGCTATATATTTACAATGAAGTATTCACGAGGGGGAGAACCTCCCCAAAACCCAGAGTTATCTTTTGGAGGGCCTGCCCCTTGTAGTACATTCAAAATTTGTTCCTCCAGAACAAACAAAGTTTTTATCTGGAAGTTTTGAGAAGGTTGCCTCGCCATTTGCAGGAGAAACATCCTAAGTTGTGGTAAATAGTTGACTGGTTCTTGTACCACGACAATGCACCTGCCCACACCGCGTTGAGTATTCAGCAGTTCTTGGCCAGGAACAGCATGACCTCCATGACCCAGCCTCCCTATTTACCCAATCTCACCCTGAGTGCATTTTTTTTTCCGTTTCCTTGGATGAAAAAAGTCCTCAAAGGGAAACATTTTGCTGATGTGGATGAGGTAAAACAAAAAACAACAGAAGCACTAAAAGGTATCAAAATTGACAAGTTCAAAAATTATTTTGAGTAGTAAAAAAAGCATCTTCTTGAGTGTATTGCATCAAACAGTGAGTAATTTGAAGGTGACTGAAGTTTAAAAATGTAAGAATAAATACACAATTTTTAAATAAATAAATTCTGGGTTTTTTGTGTCTCCTTTTGGATGTCTCAGCCACCATCCATAGAAGTAACCTTTGTGCCAATGAGATTCGTCCTAAGTTAATTGACATTTTAAATTTTAACTTTTGAAGGTAGGGGTGTGAGCTAACTTTGGAAGGCATAGTTTTATTGGTACCCAATACAGTGATAAGACAAGTAGCATTTGTAGTTGAGGAGATATCGTGTGATCATCCTTTTTTTTTTTTTTAAAGAAAATTATGGTCTGCAAGTTTGAAAAACAGACTATTGTTCAAGGATACCAGTATTTGTGGTCAACTTTGCTCCTAATAGGAGCATTCAGCAGGATTAATGTATTTTACAAATCTGACTAGAAAATTTCCCAAGATGGCATTTGTTTGTATATTTATTATCTATTATAAGTCAGGTACTATTCTATGTACCATGGGAGATGCAAAGGTTCTTATCATCTATTACTATAAATAACATATATGCAAAAAGGAACTCCTGTATCATGAGTCATCTGATGTCATAGAAGAGAAATGAAGTGTTAAAGAGCGATCAGAGAAAGCTGAGAGTAATTAAGGAAAGCATGTGGTGAGGGTAACCTGAAAAATGAAGAGTATGCCAGCAGATAAAGATGGGAGGAGAGATAGCATCAGCTCTGTTCCAGAAAAACCGAGGCTGTTCAGTGGGACTGGGGTGTTGGGTACAAAGAAAAGAAATGAGAATATACATCTGGAAAAATGGGACCGAGCCATGTAGGGTATCGAATGCCAATTTAAGATCTCTCAGAAACAGACAGTTGAGTATCTCACTCATAAGTGGACCTTCAGCAACTACCGTATTACCATTAGAAAAGGATTGAAAGTAGCAGGAAACTGCGGGGAGGGGAGTGGGTTGGGGCGGGGAGGTGGGATTGACAGTAGTCAATATCTGCCTGGGGAAGGGGGGGCACACCTCATCGATAAGGGTAACTGCACGGTGAATATTTGTATATCTAGCCCTGAATTGTACCCCACAATTTTAAATAAAAATTAAAAGAGGAAATTAAGAATAAGAAAGCTGAACTTACTTTTCCATACTTAATTATAAGCCACTGAATAGTTTTGAACAGGAAACCAACAAGAAGCCTTTGAGCAGGGTAATCACAAGATTAGTACTCTATATTTAAGTCATTTTTTCCCAAGTCACACAGACTTTTAAAATAATTTTAGGGAGTTTATTTAAAAATATAAATTTAAGCGGGGTGCAGTGGCTCACACCTGTAATCCCAGCACTTTGGGAGACGAAGGCAGGAGGATCGCTTGAGCCCAGGAATTTGAGACCAGCCTGGGCAGCACAGTGAACCCTCATCTCTACAAAAAATAAAAACTAAAAAATCTAGCTGGGTGTGGTGGCACACACCTGTAGCTCCAGCTACTTGGGAGGCTGAGGTGGAAGGATCATGTGAGCTCAGGAGGTTGAGGCTGCAGTGAGCTATGTTTGTACCACTGCACTCCACCCTGGGTGAGAAAGAGCCTTGTCCAAAAAACAAAACAAAAACACATTTATAGGCTAAATTCTTGGAGGTTCTTATTCTGTGTGGATCTTCCAGAGTTCTTGATTTACATCATGATTCATGCTGTTCCCAGTAGACACAGTTTCTTTAGTGATGGTGACCGCCAGTGTCCAGTAGCAGCAGAGTCCTTGGCAATGATCAGTTTACAGCTGCTATGGCAGCAGCAGCAATGGCCTCAACCAGGCCAGCGTGACCTTGGAGGTCAGCCCAGCTGCTTGACCTCCCTTGGTTCACACTATTTTCTGAGCGAGGTTCTTCAGCTTTCCTGATGATAGATTCCTGTTCCACTTAATCACCACAAATCTTTTTCTGTTGTTTGCAACCAAGTCCTCTGCTCAGTACAAAAACCAAGTAGGGTGTTCAGGAGCCTTCAGTACCTACTCATTCCCCTCTATCTGCCTCCATCAGAGAGAAGAAAACATACAAATTACCTCTTTTTTGGAGGTGATGGAGGATAAACCTAATTGCTTGGCAGCAGAATCTACCTCTGGCCATGAAATATGCTGGAAAGGTCTTCAAGTCCCAGGACATAAAGTGGAGTTTACACTAATGTTCACCCCCTCCCCTTCCTCATTGCATTGTTATCCTACTTTGACATAGATTTATTTGACATCGATTATTTGTTTAGTTAATCAAAATTCTTCTAGCCTTTGAAGGCTTTGGCTTTCTAAAGTCTTGATTCTGTAGCCCACAGCTACCTCTCTTGAATGTACTTCAGATTTCAGCAAATCCACCACTGTAAGCCTGCCAAGACATTTTGGAAGCAAGTATCTGTCTACTACAGGTTTTCGCTCCTTCTATTTGGTATCAGAAGTAACTTGCAGGTCTTTTTTTGGTGGGGAAGGGGATCTCATTCTATCGTTCAGGCTAGAGTGCAGTGGCATGATCACGGCTCACCACAGCCTCGACCTCCTGGACGCAGGTGATCCTTCCACCTTAGCCTCCTGAGTAACCGGGACTACAGGCATGCTCCGCCATGCCCAGATAATTTTTTGATTTTTTTTTTTTTTTTTGTAGAGACGAGGTCCTGCTTTGTTGCCTAGGCTGGTCTTGAACTTCTGGGTTCAAGCAATCCTCCCACGTCAGCCTCTCAAAATGCTGGGATTACAGGTGAGACAGGCGAGAGCTAGAAAAAGGCTAGGTAGACACGCGAGTCTTCTGGTAACAATGTGGTGAACTCCTGGTGGGCCCCTCAGGCTCAGCGTTAGTAAACAAGCTCCCTGCAAGCCTCTCAAGCTAGAGCTAAAGTCCTCACTGCTGGGATTGAAAAGTGACCAATCAGAACAGCTACAGCTCACAGCTAGTGCTAGCCAATCAGCTTGGACTTGGGGCTATATAAGCACCAGGTTTTCGGCCCCAGATGGGTAACCCCTTCAGGCTCCCTCCTGCTGGGAGCTTTTCTGACCTCAATAAATGTTTTCTCATCTTCTGACTGTCCATGTCCCTCATTCTTCCTGGGCATGAGCCAAGAACATTGACCTTGAAGAGTTGCAGAAGATCATTGGACTCGAAAAGTCATGCACCCCAGAGGCTGGCTTGTCAGCCGACAGAGCCAGCTGAACCAGGAGAGCTGCCAGAGGGAGGAAGGCGAGACTCTGAAGCTGAGGCACCCAGGGGGCTAGGCTTGCCAACCCACCAAACCAGCCACACTGCCAGGGCTTGGCTTGCCAGCCCATGAGAGCTGACACTTGTGGGGCTAGGCTTACCAGTCCCTCCACGACCCTCTCTGGGGCTTGGCTGGCTGACCCATGGAGCTGACACTCTTGAAGCCCACGCTGACCTGAAAAAGCCACATCACAGGCTTGAGCTACCGTGCCCGACCTTGTCTTTTTAAAATCCCTGTTTTAGCCGGGCGTGGTGGAGTGCCTCTGTAGTTCCAGCTACTTGGAAGGCTGCGGTGGAAGGATCGCCTGAACCCGGCATGTCGAGGCTGCGGTGGCCGTGAGTGTGCCCCTGCACTCCAACCCAGGCGACGACAGTGAGACTCCGACTCAAAAAAAAAAAAAAGTAAATAAAAAACAAATAAATAAATAAATAAAATCCCTGTTTGCCTTACTTTGGTTTTAGAAGGAGATGGTAATTCTTAGCCTTGCTTGGACCTTCACCTCCAAACAAGAAGGTGTGAGTGTGTGAGACCCAAAGTCTTTGTTTTGTTTGTTTTGACTGGGACTTTCTTTTTATGCTTTAATGTTTGCAGGATCAGGAAATGGAAGGCTACAAGTTTTGTTTTAAAATCAGTTATTTGTGCTTTTCAAGAGGTCTTGTTTTTGACCCAAAGACTCTGGATGCCTTATTTTTCTCCCCTCCAAACCAACTAAATGGTTCGCCAGGTAGGTCCCAGAGAGGTGAGGAGAGCTGAAGGTGTTTCACACACAGCAAGCAGGAGGCTGTGCTCTGTTCCAATAGGAAGCATGTTCTGTGAGAAAGGAGAAGCCAGACTTCACTGGAAGATGCTTGAATAGCAAAACTCCGGGACTGCTCTATCCTGCCACTGACACCACATGCTCTGGTAGAAATACCTATGAGTGCAATTGCTGGGTAGTATGGTAGTTGCATGTTTAGTTTATAAAGAAACTTCCAATTTCCAAATTTTCCAATTTTCCAGAGAGGTTGTACCATTTTACATTTCCACCAGCAATGTATAAGTCATTGAGTTTCTTTACATCCTTGACAGCCTTTGGTGTTGTTAGAGTTTTGGATTTTAGTTATACTGATATGTGCATTGGCTTGATAATTTAGAATGATGGAAAAAGATGTCAAATTTTACCAAAAGCAGTGATTTAGTGTGCGTCAGAACTATCTGGAATGATGAGCCCAGGAGTTCAAGACCAGCCTGGGCAACATAGTGAGACCTCGTCTCTACAAAAAATAAAAAATTAGCTGGGTGGGGTGGCAGGTGTAATTCCAGTTACTCAGGAGGCTGAGGAGGAAGGATCTCCTCAGCCCAAGAGGTCAAGGCTGTGGTGAGCTGTGATTGTGCCACTGCACTCCAACCTGGGTGACAGGAGATCCTGACTCTAAATAAATAAAATTTTAAAATAATAATAATAATAATTAATAAATCAGTTAATTAAAAAAATAAAAATGATTTGCATTTTATTTTTATTTAACTTTTAATTTTTTTATTTTAAAGAAGTGGGGAACAATTTAGGGTTAGGTATACAAATGTTCATTATACAGGTACCATTGTTAATGATGTGCCCCCCCCCCAGGCAGATTCGTACTACTGCCAATCCTTTTCTTATAGTTAAGATAGTTGATCAAGGTCTGCTTATGAGTGAGAACATGTGATACTCAGTTCTTTGTTTCTGTAAAAGAGCACTCAGTATTTTTAAAAAGAACTATCTGGGATGATAACTAGAAATACAGATTTTAGGGCACCACACCAGACCTGCAAGTTAACAATGTCTAAAATCTAAGTGTGTGTGTGTGTGTGTGTGTGTGTGTGTGTGTGTGTGTGTGTTTGTCAGAGATGGGGAATAGGAGACTTGGTCATTTCTTTTTCATTAGCAAAATGAGCTTGGTAAGGACACAGCAGGTAAATCCAAATGATCAATATTGGTAAATAATGCCAAAATGGATCATTGGTTGAATACTATGTAACATGTTTTTATTATTAAACCTTTTATTTTGAGTTAATTATAGATTCATATGCAGTTGTAGGAGCTAATGCAGAGAGATCTCGTGTTCCATTTACCTAGTTCCCCCAATGGCAACATCTTACAAAACTATGGTATACTATCACAACCAGGATATTGATATTGACGTGTTCAAGATACAGAGCAGAACATCCCACTCACCACAAGGACGTCTCACAGTGCCCTCTTGTAGCCACTCTCTTAACCCCTTGTTCCATTCCTTAACCCCTGGCAACACAGTTTACTGTTTCTCTAATTCGTCATTTCAAAAACATCATATAAATGCAATTCTGCATTCTGTAACCTTTTGGGACTGACTTTTTTCATTCAGCATAATTCTCTGGAGATTCATTCAATGTGTGTGTATCAGTAGTTTGTCCCATTCTGTTGCTCAGGAGTGTCATATGATGTGGCTATGTTTGTTTCAACATTCACCCTTGGAGGGACATCTGGGTTTTTCCAGTTTGGGGCTGTTATAAGAAAAGCTACTAAAAACATCTGTGTACAGATTTTGGGTGAACATAATTTTTCATTTCTCCGGGAGAAATACCTATGAGTGCAATTGCTGGGTAGTATGGTAGTTGCATGTTTAGTTTATAAAGACACTTCCAATTTCCAAATTTTCCAATTTTCCAGAGAGGTTGTCCCATTTTACATTTCCACCAGCAATGCATAAGTCATTGAGTTTCTTTACATCCTTGACAGCATTTGGTGTTGTTAGAGTTTTGGGTTTTAGTGATACTGATATGTGCATAGTGATAGTGCATTGTGATTTTAATCTTTCATTGTTGAGCAGCTTTCCATGTGCTTATGTGATACCTGTATATCCTCCTCAGTAAAATGTCACTTCATTTCTTTTGTTAATTTTCTAATTGTGTTATTTATTTTTTACTAAGTTTTGAGAATTCCTTATATATCTTATTTATTTATTTATTTATTTACTTATGACAGAATCTCCTTCTGTCACCCAGGCTGGAGTGCAGTGGAGCAATCTTAGCTCACTGTAGCCTCAAGCTCCTGGGCTCAAGTGATCCTCCTGCCTCAGCCTCCCGAGTAGCTAGAACTACAGATGTACACCACCATGACCAGCTATTTTTTTATTTTGTAGAGGCAGGGTGTTGTTTTGCTATGTTGAACAGGTTGGTTTTGAATTACTGGCCTCATTTTTGTTTGTTTGTTTGTTTGTTTTGAGTCGGAGTCTCAATCTGTTGCCCAGACTGGAGTGCAGTGGCACACTCATGGTCATGGCAGCCTCGAGCAGTCAATCCTTCTGAGTAGCTGAAACCACAGGTGTGTGCCATCATGCCCAGCTAATTTTTAAAAAAATTAATAGTAGAGACGAGGTCTTGCCAAGTTGCCTAAGCTGGTGTTGAACCCCTGGGCTTAGGCAATCCTCTTGCCTCTGCTTCCCAAAGTGCTGGAATTACAGGCATGAGCCACTCACTGTACCCGGTGGACTGGCCTTCTTTATACATTTTAAATACTAGTGGTTTGTTAGGTTTGCAAATATTTTCTCCTAATCTGTAGTTTATCTTGTCATTCTTTTAACAGGCTCTTTCACAGATCAAAAGTTGTCAATTTTGATAAGGTTCAATTTAATCATTTTTTTTTTCTTTTGCCATATTGTGCTTTTGGTGTCAAGTAAGAACTCTTTGCCTAGCCCTGGGTCACAAAGATTTTCTCCTTTGATTTTTCTTTTCTTTCTTTCTTTTTTTTTTCTTTTTTAGCTCTATGTTTTATGTGTGAGTCTGTGATCTAGTTTGAGTTAATTTTTAGATAAGGTGTGAGGTGTAGGTTGAGGTTGATTTATTTGTCTATGACGTCGGTTGCCCTGGCACCATTTGTTGAAAAGGCTATTTTTTCTCCATTGAAGTGCTCTAGCACCTTTGTAAAAAATTAGTTGGATACAATTGTGTGGGTCTATTTCTGGGTTCTCTATTCTGTTCCATTCATCTAGGTTTCTATTCTTCCACTAATACCAGACAGTCTTGATTACTATAGTATATAAGTCTTGAAATTGAGTAAAGTGATTTCTCTCACTTCTTTTTCTTTTCCTTCCTTCCTTCCTTCCTTCCTTTCTTTCTTTCTTGTCTCACTCTGTCGCCCAGGCTGGAGTGCAATGATATGCTCATGACCATCACAGCCTCAACCTACTGGGCTCAGTGATCCTACCACCTCAGCCTTCCAAGTAGCTGGAACTACAGGTGCATGCCACCATGCCCAGCTAATTTTTTGATTTATTATAGATATGAGGTCTTGCCAAGTTGCCCAGGCTGATCTTGAACCACTGGACTTAGGCAGTCCTCTCACCTCCACCTCCCAAAGTGCTGGGATTACAGGCTTCAGCCACCAGGCCCAGATTTTTCTTTTCAAAAGCTTTTAGCTATTCTAGTTGTTATGACTTTCCATATACATTTTAGAATAATCTTGTCTATATTTACAAAAATTGTGCTGGGATTTTGAATACAATTTTATTAAACCTGTATATCAATTTGAAAATAATTGATATACTTACTACATTGACTCTTCCAATCCATGAACACGGTATGCCTCTACATTTATTTAAATCTTCTTTAAATTCTTTCATCAGTATTTTGTAATTTTCAGCAAATAAGCCTGCACGTGTTTTGTTTTATATCTATCTATCCATCTATCTGTCTATCTATCTATCTATCTATCTTCTATTGAGTTGGGGGTCTCACTCTGTTGCCTAGGCTGGAGTGCAGAGGTACAATCATGGCTCATTGTAGCCTTGACCTCCTAGGCTCAGGCAATCCTTTCACCTTAGCCTCCCTAGTAGCTGGTACTACAGGGGTACCACCAAGCCTAGCTAATTTTTTTTCTTTTGTATAGATGAGATCTTACCATATTGCCCAGGCTTTTATCAAACTCCTAGGCATGAGCAATCCTTCTGCTTCAACCTCCCAAAGCACTAGGATTACAGGTGGGAGTCACTGTGCTCAGCCATGTTTTGTTGTATTTATACCTAAGAATGTTATCAATTTTTTCAATGATTGCAAATGGGATTGTATTTTAAATTTCAGTGTCCATGTGTAGTGTGTAGAAATACAGTTGATTTTGTGTTTTTAAAAAATAGCCTGTGACTTTGATGAACTCACTTATTTATCCTAAGAGTTACTTTTTTAAATTCCTTGAAATTTTCTAAGTAGATAATCATGCGAACAGAAGCAGTTTTATTTCTTCATTTTTAATATGGTGTCCTTTTATTTCCTTTACTTGCCATACTGCACTGGTTAGGACTTCTAGTACTATATTCAGTAAGAGGGTGAGAACAGACATTTTTGCCTTGTTCTCAGTCTTAGGGGGAAAGCAGTCAGTCTCTCATCATTTAGTATAATGTTAGCAATAAGTTTTGTCTACCTGGCCGTTAAGAGGTTGAGGAAGTTACCCTCCATTTCTTGTATATTCAGAGCTTTTATCATGAATGAATGTTGATTTATCAAAATTTCCTTCTTTTATAGGATCATATGCTTTTTCTTCATCAGCATGTCACTATGATGAATTCTATTGATTGGTTTTTGAATGTTAAGCCTACTTTGTGTAGTTGGAATAAATCCAACCTGGTTTCAGTGTTTTATTCTTTTAATATATTGTTGAGTTTGATTTGCTAAAATTTTGTATCTAATATGAGGTGTGTGTGTGTGTGTGTGTGTGTGTGTGTGTGTAGAAGTGAGGGACATGGGGTTTTTTTTAGACATGGTTTCACTCTGTTGCCAAGGCTGGAGTGCAGTGGCAAAATCATGACTCACAGCAGCCTCGAACTCCTGGGCTCAAGCAATCCTCCTGCCGCAGCCTCCCAAGTAGCTGGAACTACAGACATGCACCACCACACCCGGCTAATTTTTCTATTTTTTGTAGTCAGGGTCTCATTTGTTGCCCAGGCTGACCTCATATTCCTGGCCTCAAGTAATCTTTCTATCTTGGCCTCCAAGTGCTGGGATTACAGGCATGAGACACCAAGCTCAGCCACGGTTATTTTTAATAAACATCTCAAGTAGCTCTTATGTCTTTTGTTTCTAGATCACATTTTGAAAGATGCTAAATTGAATTGGATGTTGAACTAGCTGTAATAATCAACTAATAATTTACGACTGCCAAAAATAACAGAATTAATAGAAACAGGCTTTTCAGTCTTCACTATGTCCAAGAGATGGAAGTGAAAAATCAAGAGACCAGGTAGAATACACTCCTCTTCCAGATACCGGGCTGCAACATGGTAGGTGTGTGATGCTTCTCAGCAACAGATGGGATGGGTGGGGAGCCCACACAAACAGAGGATTATAGGACACTGGAAAAGACTGAAAAAGACACCCTGTCTTACTACAGTGCCATCTTCAAACTTCCTAAGAGTTCCTGCACTTTGGTCAACCATCTGAGGGAAACATCACCAAAGAGAATGTTCTGGTTCCTATGAACTGTGGAAGCTGTGCGAACAAAACCAGTCTTGGGCTCTTTGAGTTACATTGGGATCAAGAACTTGTTTGATGCAAAAGAGCTCATTTTTATGCTCTCTACTTGTCCACTTCAGTTCCGGTGACTAGAGAGATCAGAGTGCCCCTAGAGGCTAAGCCTGGTAGTGCCAGCAGCACTCATACCTGGCAAATTTAGTTGTTAGTGGCCCGAAGTTGGACAGGGTAGAGTTTTGCAAGACTGGAATCAGGCACAGCCGTAGCAACTGACTTGTTCCTTCTCAGAGAGATATATTTCCCAAGGGCAGAATAGAGGAGTGCTGGAAACCAGAACAGTGGACAGATGGGCCCGGCAGGTGATAACAGAGGCAACGTTTTTTACTACAGCTCCAAGCAGAAGAATCATAGATGCAGGTTTAAATACCATAAAATGCAAAAATGGAAAAAAGAAGAAAGACTATGTAAGTAGGCCTGCAGGCTGGGTGCAATTGACAGAGCCCTTCAGAATCACTGTCTAGAAATTAATAATATTCACATCATTGCATCATCTCTGGTTTGCAAAATAATAATAGTACTACATGACAAGTGCTTACTACATGCCAGGAATTGGATAGCACACTACATATACATTATTGCTAGTCTTCATGTCACAGATAGAAGATCATGAGCATGTGAAACCAAAGCATTTGTTCTAAAATCCCTAGGGTAAAGTCATCCCATTGATACCATTTCCAGAGCCACTCACAAGGTATCCATAACATAGAGGTTTATGTCACAATGCAGAGTAGATAGCACTTCCATCAAATGGCTAGGCCATGAAGCCATCTGCCCCAACAAACAACAAAACAAAGGGGATATAACAGAAAAAGTGAAAAGTTAAAATTCATACCTTTGTGGCTGGATGTGGTGGCTCTACGCCTGCAATCCCAACACTTGGGGTGGCCAAGGTGAGAGGATGGCTTGAGGTCAGGAGTTTGAGACCAGCCTGAGTGACTCAGTGAGACCTCATCTCTACAGATAATCAGAAAATTAGCCAAACATTGTGGTACACATTTGTTGTCCCAGCTTGGGAGGCTGAGACAGAAGGATCACCTGAGCCCAGGAGGTTGATGAGGCTGTGGTGAGCGGTGATCGTGCCACTGCACTCCAGCCTGGGTGACAGAGTACGACTCTGACTCAAAAAAAAAGAAAGAAAGAAAAGAAAAGAAGCATATACTTTTTGTTCCTAGGAGATTTAAGGGGAAAAAAGGGATATGCAAGGAGAAAGACAGAGACCCTTCTCCTCTTTGTTCCCCAGGGCTGACACTTGGAACAGAAAACAGTGAAGCACAATACTTAACAGTGTGGGCTCTAGATCCTGCCTGTCTGAATTCAAATCTAGGCCCCATCATTAATGACTTGTGTGACCTTGATCAGTTGACTGCTCTGTGCCTCAGGCGGGTGTTAGAAACATCCAGAGATCCAACGAATGGCAGACTTGCTGACCTCCTTACTTCCCCAGGTCCTTTCCTGGACTGGGGTGCTTTTCGTCGCCATGTCTGGGGAAGTTTGTTGGGTGAGGAGGGCTGCTTGAAAGGCATTGTGGTTCTTGGTACCCCACAGGGTTGTGTCCCACCCCTCCCACCCTCTTCCCATCCCTTCCTCCCTCCTTCCCTCTCCCCTCCCTCCCTCTCTCTCTCCCCCTCCTTCTGATGGCCTTTCAGGGCTCCTCACTGGTCAAATACAACTGGAGGCCAGCGAACAAGGAAGTCACTGAAGTATTCCATACGAGCCAGGCTTGGGGCAAAGAGCATGGTGGAGGAGAGGATAACTAGAGAGGAAAATAGAGACACTTCTCATTTCTCCACAGCCCTACAGCACACACACATGCACACACACACACACATACACACACACACACACACACAAACTCAGCAACTCTCAGTCTAACAGCTTTTCACCTTGAATCATAGTCACTGTACTGTAAGGCTATGTATGTACTGTTGCTACTACCTAAAACACTCTTTCTTTCACTTATATTCATCTTTTCAGTCTCGGTGTAGACATCATTTTCTCCAGGGAGCCCTTATTGGTCCCCAAACCTGGGCTGGATACCCTGCCTCTGTGTTCCCATGGTAATAGTGGTTAACATTTTTCAAGGTGTACAGTGGCAGACACTGTTGTCAGTTACCTGTAATATGTGTTAATTCATTTTTTCCTTACAACCTTGTCAGAAAGTTACTCTCATTACCCTCAACTTACAGATACAAAAACTGAGGCACACAGCAGTTAACTGATCAAGGTCACATAAGTAACTAATTATGGGGCCTAGACTTGAGTTCAGACAGAATCTAGAGCCCACGCTGTTAACTACCGTGCGTCACTGCTTTCTGTTCCAAGCTATACTTATTCTAGACCACTCACAGTGCCTGGTATACAGAAGGCACTCAGTGAGAACTAGAAGATGTAATTAATTAGTTAATAAATCTATGCAAGACTGGGGTCCTAGGTCGGTTCTTTTGGCACATTTGGGTGAGAAGGATTTGTTGTCTAGTTTTTGTTTTGTCCCCATGAAAGGCTCACATGAGATTGTGTTTTAATGCAGACGATCTGGCTGAGAACTTTTGGTACACCAGAATTTATTATCCCACTTGCTGTTGGGGGTTCAAGTGACCATGGGATGAAGGATTTGACAGCACAATTTCTGCAGAAACCATTAATGGTATCCACTTCAGCAATTATGTTGATCATTTCCCACCTGGGAATTCAGGCCCTATCATTTCCTCACATGGATGTGCAGCAACTTATGGATCTGAGGCAGTGTCTGACGCCACCGTTTCTGCAAAAACCATTAGTGGTGTCTGCCTCAGCAATGAGGTACAGGAATCGACTCTTGGAAGAAAACAAAGAAAAGAGGAAGGTGGCTATGCAGATGAGTTGTGGGAAGATGGTCTAAAATGTACAGGAAGAAGATGGTTCTAAGGGAAAGAATGAAGAAGGCATATTGGAGTCGGTTTGATGAAGAATTAAACTGAGATGTAGCAAAAGTGAACAGTGTCAACAAAGTATTTATCTATTTATTTATTTATTTATTGAGTCACCTCGGCTGGAGTGCAAGGGGCACAATCACAGCTCACTGCAGCCTCGACTTCCTGGGCTCAAGCCGTCCGCCCATGTCAGTCTCCTGAGAAGCTAGGACTACAGGTGCGTACTACTATGCCAGGATAATTTTTTAATTTTTAATTTTTTGTAGAGACTAGGTCTCACTATGGCCCAGGTTGATCTCCAACTCCTGGGCTCAAGCAATCCTCCTGCCTCAGCCTCCTAAGATTGCCGATGTGCCCTGCTAAGACACTAAAATTTTTGAGTGCACCTTTCATATACAGGCACCATGTTACAAATAATAATTCATTTAATGGTTACAACAAGACAGAAGGATATTTTCCAGAGTACAGTTGAGAAAAACTGAAGATCAAAGAGGTTAAATGCTTGCCCAAGGTTATCCAGAAAGTGGCATGCTGTGTTCTTTCTACTGCTCATAGCCTCATGGTATATAGCTTAGAACGCCAATGTCTAGTACAGAGGTTGAAACATTACTTGCTCACTCATTCATTCGTACCTTAATACACAAGGATGTATTGAGTGCCTGTGTTGTGCTAGGCACTGCACTAAGTGCTGGGAATATTGCGGTGAGGAAGGCATAGTCACAGCTTCGAGGATCACATTAATCATTGTGAAACATGCAATGGAAGGATGCTATGGTAGTGCCAGTCATCTCACCCAGTCTTGGTGAAGATGGGAAGAAACACTGACCTCAAGGAAGGCTTCCCAAGGAAATGCATTCAAATGGATCCTTGAGTGACTGGGAATAAGCAAGGAAAGGAAGTGGGCAGGTATATTGCAGGAAGAGGTTACAGCTGGTACAAAGGCCAGGAGATCTCCCACAACTGCAAGTAGGTCAGCAGGAGGTGGGATGATGGCAAGACATAGGACAGGGCAGATAAGCAGAGGTCCAAATATGTAAAGCCTTGTGTATTTCACGAAGGATTTTAGACTTTATCTTGAGAGCGATGAGGGGCTAAGGCTAGTATCAGACCTGTGTTTTGGGAAGGTCTCCTGGCTATGGTGTGAAGAATGAACTAAAAGGAGCAAAAATGGAGGCAAGAATGATAACTTGAGCTAACATAGTGACACTTTGGGGTGGGAGTGATTCAGAAAACATCAAGAAGGCAGAATCAACAGAAGTTAATAATAAACTGGCCATGAGGAATAAGGGAGAGGAAAGAGTTGATTATAAAATTGGGTTTCTGATTTCTACCATGAAAAGGTGAAATTGACCTTCTGTGAAATAGGGAATGCGGGAAGAGGATCAAACTTGGGGCAGATAGAGTTGACTTTAGTTTTGGGACATCCAAATGGAAAGTCCCAGTAGGCAGTTGATTATACAGGTCTGGACATCAGAATGGAGATCTAGATTGAATAGAATAATTTGAGTTATTCACATAAAGATCACTGTTACCACGCTTGGCTGGGAATCAGAATTGCCTATGGGGTTTTTTCCCCCCCCCCCAAATGTAGATATCTGACTTCATTCCAAACCAACTGAATCAAAATTTTCAGGGCCTTGAGATCTAGATACATACTTTTTTTTTTGAGACAGGGTCTCACTCTGTTTCCCAAGCTGAAGTGCAGTGGTATGACCACAGTTCACAGCAGCCTTGAACTCCTGCGCTCAAATGATCCTCCTGGTAAGTAGAATTACGGGCATGTGCCGCCACGCCCAGTTAATTTAAAATATTTTTTTGCAGAGGCAGTTGTTGTTATATTGCCCAGATCATGAACTCCTGGGTTGAAATGATCCTCCCGCTTTGGCCTCCCAAAATGCTGGGATTACAGGCATGATCCACCACACCCAGGCTAGATACATGCATTTTTAGAGTGCTCCATTGGAATTCTGTCACCCTGCCATGGTTGAAATTTATTGATATGTGTGGTAGCCATGAAAGTGCACTGCTCAGACTTCTTTCAGGAGAATCTGCCATGAGAAACTCAGATGATCCAGTCCCCCTTTGGATCTAGCACCATGTCACAACAAAACCATACTTCCTGGTTGGCATAGGACAACTGAAAAAGCAGCTTTGGTTCCATAATTCCCCATGAGCCCAACCGTAACTTTCTTAGAACTTCCTGCAGTCTGAGATTCCTCCTACCCAGTCCTTTTTCTTCCCCCCGTTCCTTCACCAGTGTCTGAATAACATCATGACCTGAATGTTTTCCCAGCTTACTCCCACTTCCTCACCTTTTCCCTTCACAGACATCCCTCCCCACCGCAGTAGCTCTCTTGTACATCTAATCACATCTTGGCAGATACTTCTCGGAAAACCTGGAGAGACATAAAATGACTGATAACTGACGGCATAACCATGGTAGAGATCATCAGCAGAAAAGAGAAGAGGGCCAAAACAGAACCTTGAGGACCACCTACATTCACAGGATAGGTAGTAGAAGAGGTGCTTAGAAAAAAAAAACAAAACCTGTGGCCAAAGAAGAAGGATGGAAACTAAGGGAATAGGACTTCACAGAACTCCAGGAAAGAGAGCTTCAAAGAAAATGATATGGTTTATATGGTTAAATGCCACAGGGGTCAAACAAGGACCCCAAACAGCATGGGTTGGAAAACTCATGAAAGTGTCTCCAGCAGAATCAGAAACACAGATTGCAGCAGTCAAGGAACAAATTACAGGTGTGGAAGTGGTGCTATTGAGGGCAGACATCTCTTTTTTAGAGTCTTGTCTACAACAGGGAGAAAATACGATAGGGTGGATTTGAAGTTGAGAGTGGGTTTTGCTTTGTTTTTTGTTTTTTTGAGCCAGGGTCTCACTCAGTTGCCCAGGCTGGAGTGCTGTGCCACAATCATGGCTCACTGCAGCCTCCAACTGCATTGGCCTCCCGAGTAGCTGGGACCACAGACACACACCACCACATCTGGCTAATTTATTTTTATTTTTATTTATTTATTTATTTTAGAGACAAGGTCTTACTATGTTGCCCAGGCTGGTGTTGAACTCCAGGCCTCAAGCAGTCTTCCTACTTCAGCCTCCCATAGTGCTGGGATTATGGGCATGAACCACTGTGCCCAGCCAGTTTTTCGCTTGTTTAAAAAAATTTTTTTTTAAATTTTAGAGTTGTAAGGTACATGTGAGAATTTGCTATATGAGCAAATTGTGCACAGGTAAGATTTGGGCTTCTAGTGAGCCCTTTCTCCTCCGGTAGAGGACATGATACCCCATGAGTAGTTGTGTGCTCCCTTCCCCTATTAGCAGTGCCCAGCATCCATTGTCCCCATCTTTGTGTTCACATGCCCACTGTTTCAGGTCCACTTATGAGTGAGAGCATGTGGTATTCAGTTTTTTGTTTCTGTGATCGTTTACTTAGAATGATGGTTTCCAGCTGCATTCTTGTTGCTGCAGAGGACATGATTTTATTCTTCTTTATGGTTGTATCATATTCCATCTTTTTTTTTTTTAAGGTGAGAAGTTCTAAGGCCTGTTTAAATGCTTCCAGGAAGGAGGCAGTACGAGGGCAAAAGTGAAGAGACAATGTAGAAAGTTGATGGAACCAAAGGAGATCGAATAGATAGAATAGACTGAGATGAGGCAGGACACCTTCCTCATTTTGATAACGGGGAAAGAAAGAAAGATTAGGTACAGACACAAATTTATGCATTGGGTACCACAAAGTTGGGGGAGGTTCCATATGGTGGCTTCTATTTCCCTTGAGGTGAAATCTCAAATAAGAGTAAGGAGTAACATAGGTTAAGAAAAGGAGGGAGACATTTGAAATGATTCTGTCAAGAGTGGGAAGACAGCTACCCAACAACAGAGGATTTCCAGGCAGCCACTGAGGAACTAGTTGGAGTCCATGAATTCAGAGTGGCCTGACTACGTGTGTTTGCATCGTTTTTTTCTCCCATCGGTGCCCATAAGACCATACATGGGGCATAAAAGACATGTGGTTGAGTCCTCCAGGCTTGGAGTATTGCAGGGCGAGTGTAATGGAATGACCACAGAGGGAGGCAGTAGAGGAAACTGTATAGAAAAATGGAAGAAGTTATGGGCTATAGGATCTAGATTAGAGGAAAAAGGAAACACAGAAAGGTTGAAGAAAAAGAAAGTCAAGAACAGACAATGGGAATTTCAGAGTGAGAGAAATATAGGGATAGCAGATTATGATCAAGTTAGTGGGATGTCTGAAGACTTTAGAGGTAAAATCATTTTAGATGGTGCTGAGGTCTAAGGTATAGCAATTGGAGTAGGTGGACGTGATGACATTTGGAGTTGGCTAGGTAAAGAAATAAGGCACTGAGGTTCCGTATGGGTCTTTCCTATGGACACGGAAGCAATCATCAGTGAAGATATACCTGGGGAAAGAGGTAAGTGGTGGATGAAGAGCCAGGATTTACCAGAAATGATGAGGCATGATGAGAAGGAACACAGGTAAGAGCCAGGATTTACAAGAAATGACAAGGCATAATGAGAAGGCCCACAGGAGGAAAGGCGGACAGTAAAGTCAGATTATGGGCCTTCAAGGAAAAAAGGATGCACTCGACGATGGGATCACAGTGGCTTGAATATAGCACTGTTTAGGAATGATGCCATCAAATTCATCTCTTAACCCAAGGAGGACACATCAAGTGTGAGAGAGTAAGCAGCAAATATTCAGAGGACTGCGGGGCAAGTAGTTTCCTTTGGAAGGTCCAGGTTTCAGTTTAGGCAAGGAGACGTAGGAAACATTTTGTGATGTTGAAACTTCAGTGGGGTTTGTGGATAGGGAATAGGGTTTCCCAAGAGCACAATGGCAGGTCTGGGAGGGAGAGGAAAAGCAGGAGACAGGAGGGACAAAAGAGTATGGGGAAAAGAGTCTGAGAGAGAAGAGACGATAAAGAAGTGTCAGCTTGAGTGGTGCCCAATGCTGACATAAACTATGATACACAAATAGCAGGGATTTTAGAAGAATTCGTTCCCACGGTGGCTTTATGAAGAGGGGGGACTTGGGTTTCTGCAAAAAGTCTAAACTCAGGTTGATTATACTTTTAAGAAAACTCTAGTGTAGATGAGCCCATGAGCAATGATAGTACCATAGTTTCACCATTCTAAGACAATCTGATTTTAGAATGTTATTAACCTAGTTAATAACAGCTTTGGGGGAGTAAAAAAAGGGAACAGTACATTAATCATGCATTGTGATTTCAGAAACATTACAGTAGGAAACACTTATGACTTAAGGTCAAGAAAATACAAGAGCTGTTTCTGTTTAACTTCATCATGCCCCTGATTGATGAGAGGAAGACACAGACTTCATAGGAATATACAGCAACTCTCCGACATAAGAACATTCAAGTTGCGAACTTTCAAAGATGCAAACGTGCATTCACATGCCCAGTCTTATGAGTTAATTCATGCATCTGGCATGCACTGTCATACTGCATAATTCACTCGATGGCAGCCTCTGTATGCCAGCTGTTGTACCGTATTGTGCCACTGTACTTTCCAAGGTACTGTACTGTAAGATTAAAAATGTTTTCTTTATTTTTTTGTGTTTGTTTTTTTATGTATTATTTGTGTGAAGTGCGTTCACACAAATAATACATAAAGCCTATTATAGTACAGGACTATATAGCTGATGTTACTTGGGTACCTAGGTTAACTTTGTTGCATTTACGAACAAATTGGACTTCTGTACGCACTCTCAGAAGGGAACTCGTTTGTATGTAGGGGACTTGCTGGACTACATTTCTTAAATGGATAAATGAGAAAGGTGTTGAGAGACGACCATTCAGAGAGAATAAAGGAAAGAAGATCCAAGTGCATCTGGATGATGTTAGTGAGAATTTCCTAACACTGATCATTCTAGTTTGGGCTATCCCTTTGAAGTGAATTTCCTGGCTGTAAATTAAAACACAGATAATCTCTCAAACAGTCTAACAAAGTGACAAGTCTGCCTTCCCCACTTCCACAATTCTTGTTTGTGTCTTTACCCAGCTAGTTTAGATCCTTGCTTATATCTAAGGCAAAATTTTGTGGAAGTAAGGCTTCATTTAGTCTCTCTCTGAGATTTGTCTCTTTAAATCCTAAAATAGGAAGTTAACAGAAGAATTTCCCAAGTTTTTCTTCACACTATTTACATATCAAAATGAGCATAATGCTCGAGTTTTTTGTATGCTCCAAGAGGCAAAACTAAACCCCTAGTTGGTGTAATTTACTTAAATGCCAGATCCTCCTGGGGAAACTGGGCTCTCGTTACAACTTGATTCAAATAACTACTCTGATTCTCAATAGCTTTTTATGAAATTACCATGTAGAGCCTAAATTGTTGCAGCTGAATTAAATAAATATCAGAGCTTAACATTCTTAATCGCAAACCCTCAATTTAACCAACCATTTATTATAATCAAAAAGCAATCAATATGTTGATTGTGGTGACATGCAAAATGGAGATAGAATTATTAGTAATTACCCTATATTTGTGGCTCAAAGTGATGGAGAAATCGCTGGAAAGAAATTTTAATGCACACTGCAGTTAAAGGACTGGTTGCTATGTTTTGGAGCAACATGCTATATTGATTGTAGTCTTTAAATAAATTGAATAACATAGTTGCTGTCAAACACATGAATTATTCATGAAGCACAGTTTGGGAACACTAAAGCAGCCCCTGTTTATGAATATTCAGACGTGTTAATATATAAATGACTGACCCAACACTAACCAATTCTTACGCGAAGAAAAGGTCTCAGAAACAAAATGGAAATCTGTTAGGCAAACTCACTCACTTGAGTCACTCTCTTGAAATGTAATCAGTCTGAGAGGTGGGGAATGAAGGCCCAGCCCCAAGTCAAAGAGGCATTAGACTGAGGGGAGACAATGAGGTAACGAGGGCCTCCCTGACTGGGAACGCTTGGTGATGCCAAACTCTTTTCTGCCAGCTCCAGGGACCTTGGAGGTTCTATGATCACATTTCTGGTGTGGCCCTTGCATCCCTTCCTATCAATATTTGAAGCTTTATAGCAGTGCCCCTTTGGTTTGCTCTTTCAGTCCTGTTTATGAGAGGATGAAAGGACGTTTCAGAGCATTCCATTTTTGAGAAAATCCTGACATTTTCTTTTCTCTAAATAAGTCTCTGCAGTGGCCTATAAGTCATATGTTTCAATATTTATGAGGCCTCATTAGGAGCCCAATTCTTACTTCCTGAAAGCTCTGGATATCCTGAGTCTTGGGATGATAAATTTTAGTAAAAGATAAAAGAGAGAATTTGTCTGCGCCTAGCAGACGACTCAGAGTCTCATAGGGAGGCAATGACTTGTGAGCAGTGAGAGTGACCACAGACTCAGAGTGATTGGGACTTGGAGCATAAGAATGTCAGCTTTAAAACAGAACAGTTTCAGGCAAACTGGGCTGAGTTGGTCACCGTACTAACCATCCCAGTATGATCAGAGGAATCTCCTGGAACGCGGGACTTCCAGTGAGAAAACCAGGAGGGTTGGTCACCCTACCCAAACCACTAAACGAGATGAACAGATCTGGGGGGAATTGACTCATGCTGATCAAGTTTCTAAAAGCCTAACATACAAAATGGAAAGCTAATCTATTAATTCGTAAAACAGTATACATTTTCCAGTGAGTGGAATTTTATGCACACTATCTAGGGTGCCCCATTCCATTGTCAACGTGGTTACATTTTAAAATAGAATCTTCCAGTGCACGTGGTGCAGGGCCGAAGGAAGAAATGCCTGGAGTATTAATTCCCAAACAACATTGCATATCAGAATCGCCACTGGGGTTTTATAAAAATAGGAATCCTTGGGCCCCACTCTTAGAGATTTTCATGAGGGACTGGGATGGAGGTTGGGAACTATATTTTTATAAACTCTGGCAGAGGACACCAGTCAAGTTTAGGACTGGGGAAATAGTTCATCCAGGCCAAGGTGGAACCTGATGAGTCACTCCTGCCCTGCCACCTCTGGGGTGACCGTGTTTTCATGTTCCACACGTTGAAGTGAGCCCACTGACTCTCAGGTTCTGGTATCGTACATCTTTGGTTTTCTCTTGATTCTACCACTTACAAACTGAAAACTTAAGTGGCTCACAGACACTCCTTGACCATCAGAGTCCTCATCTGTTGAAATGAACCTTATCTATTGCCATGGAACCTAACTCATAGAAGTTATTTTGAAATTAAGTGATACAATGCATGTGACAGGTTTAGAAGCTTGAGAGCCACCGAGTGCCATGAATATTAGCTAAAATGATCATTTAATGTCTAAATAATGATGAATAAACTGCCAGATTCTTAATTTCAACTATTCCTTTACTGAATTCTCTGAAGAACATCTCTTTCTATTAATACACTTTTCTTCTGCCAGGGAACCTCACGTTGTTAGGTTTCAGGATCCTATATTTGATTACATGAATATTTGTGCCACAGTATCAAATCTATTGGTATCATGTTTCTGAAGATGGGACCCAAGTCACCCCAATTCAGCCTGGGTGCTGTCAGATCTTCAGGCACCTGCATTCAGTCAATCTACTAGGGGTAGTCATGGATGGCATGAAGTCGTTCCATTTTGCAAGGTGATAATGAGTTGGATGGTTGACAAAACTAAGTCCTGGAATGTGGGGCATGGGTGAGAATGCCCTCTTTTATAATGTCCATTTAATTCTCTCCTGTTCAGGGCCCAAATCAGTGGGAATTGGATACATTTCATGTATTTGGGTTGGTTTCAGCTTGGGTAAGTTTCATTTCCTCATTTTCTAGTTCATGGAAGGATATTTACTGCTGCCCTTCACTAAGTAGGGTTACCACGTGTCTACCCTACACTGGTGCTGCAGTGTGGCTGCAGTTGGTTAGTTGTTTACCAAGTTATTTCCTTTCTCCTCCTAGACGTAGAACTAAACATTTCTCAGTCTTCCTCTCAATTAGATGTGGCCGTATGACTGAGTTCTGGAATGAGGCAGGAGTATTGTGAGTTACTTCCGGGCTTGTCTAAGAAGACTTCCTGAGCAATCCTCAAAATTCCCTCTTCTCTCACTTGCTGACCTAATGCAATGGATTCAGCAAAGCCACTAGATTGAAAGAGCCTTGGATCCTGGGTTACTACTCAGCTACCTAGAGAAGAGCTGCCCAAGAGACCTGCCTGACTAGGGACAGTTACAGTGGAACGTCACCTTGTGAAAATCAACCTCTAATTGGAATTAGTCACCCAGATGTAGGATTTTTTTGTTGTTGTTTCATCGATTAGTCTAACCCAACTTTTCAAGTAAGAAGGACAGACTGCAGATATCCATGGCAAACATCTGGCAAGTAGCAATTCTGGCTTCTGACATTTTAATTTTTTTTTTCTTGAGTCAGAGTCTCACTCTGTCACTCAGGCTGAAGTGTAGTGGCATAATCACAGGTCACCACAGCCTCAAACTGTTAGGCTCAAGTGATCCTTCTGCCTCACCCTCCTGAGTAGCTAGGACTACCAATGTGTACCACCATAACCAGTTAATTTTTTGACTTTTTGAAGAAACAAGGTCTTGCTATGTTGCCCAGGCTGGTCTCAAACTCCTGGGCTCCAGAAATCTTCCTGCCTTGGCCTCCCAAAGTGCTGGGATTACAGGCATGACCCACCATACTCAGCCTTGACATATTAGTTTTTTAAAAAATGAAATGTGTTTAAAAAATAAAGTTATGCAAATCTTTATATACTTATTCCAGAAAACTTGAAAACAAGGAAAAAAGTTAAAATAAGCCATAATTATACCATGTATTCTTCTGCATTATGTATGTATAGATATATTTTCCCCATAAAGTTAGTTCATCAGTCTTTAGCATTTTATAACTTTTTCCCATTATTTAACACTTAATGTAAACATTCTTTATCTATATTATCACCCTTAATGGAGGAATCATCATCCATCCAATGCCTTGTTATTGAACTTTAAGATTTTTCTCAATTGTTTTCCCATAAAAACAAATCCTGCTATGAATATCTCAATACATTAATCTTTGATCTCATCTTTTTTTAAAAGATAAATTCATTAAAATGGAATTGTTAATTTAAAATTTTATTCTTATAACTAATGCAGGGTTGCCTGATTTCATTAGCCTTGACCAAAGTCATAGCCATATTTCAATTCTATAGATTGTAAGTGAGACTGAGGGAGGACTTACCAACTTTTATCATTATATCATGGGCAACTGAAGAAGAAAATGTTGAGTCTTATACCCTAGAATTACAATATCATGCCATAAAAATGTTTCCTCAAGGCTGGGCACAGTGGCTCATGCCTGTAATCCCAGCACTTTGGGAGGTGGAGGCAGGAGGGTTGTTTGAGTCCAAGAGTTTGAGACTAGCCTGGACAACACAAAAAGAACCTGTCTCTACAAAAATTCAAAAAAATTAGCCAGGTGTGGTGGCAGGTACCCATAGACCCAACAACTAGGGCGGCTGAGACAGAAGGATTGCCTGAGCCCAGGAGTTTGAAGCTGCACTGAGCCCTAATTGTGCCACTGCACTCCAGCCTGGGTGAAATAGTGAGACTCCAACAGAAAAAAAAATATCTCGGAAGTTTATTACAACTGAAATTCCTTAGACAGTGAGATGTAAGCCCTTGGGTAGGCAGGCTCATAGCCATTCTTCCACAGTTTCCTGAGGTCTTCAGAGCAGGATGTGGTTAAAAACTGAGATATAGATTAACCTAAGTGCTGCATTTGACATTCTGTAGAAATCATTCTGGTAAAGAGGCTTTTTATTTTCAAATTTGCATGAGTAATTATTTGGTTTTAAAATACTTCAAGTTTGATTATTTTAACTAATTAACACCAGAGTTAGATGAAAGTATGAAGTATCAGGTACGATCTTATTACCTCAGGAGAAACTCATAGAAGTCTTGCCAGTTGATGATTTGACTGGTGGATCTCATAGGTCGGTTATCTTAGGGAAAACAAGGCAGTGGTACATATTTTTAAATTTCAAAAATGACTCTCTGGTCTCACTGACATTGTGCAGCCATGCAGGTCACACACAGTTGCAAAGACTCTTATCTCCATCTGCAATGTATGTTGTATTGAGTGCGATTAGACTGGCCCAACCCATGGATAACTGTGAATGCCATCGTCATACAATCCTCTTTGGATGCTGTGTAACCTTGCGATTAATACCCTTCAACAGCTGGCTTCAGAGATGAAGAACTGTGCAAGTGGTGGAAGGCACAGATAACGCAGGATCCTGCTGTTAGTGTAAAATTATAAATTAACCAGTAAACCTAATTGCAAGAGATACCTTTGGAAATATAGTGGCTAAGAAAACGCAGCTCTAAACATTTTTAATCAGGTTTACATAAAAATATTTTCAAAATATTTCATATGGTAACACTTAATTTTGGTTTAAGCCCTTTGGATAGATGCATAGAGTCTGAAGACAGATGGTTTAAGTGCTTCATGGGGCCCAGTTTTATAAGGCGCCCTTATTGTCAAAAGGGTAACAGAATGACTGAATCATTTGCTTGATAAAGCTGCATCCCATTCATATCAGTCTTCCCTTCTAGTTGTGCAATTACCAAAGCTCAGTGTGTGAAGGTGATTGTGCCTCATCAGTATCTTCTCTAGGTAGTGTCTTAGTGGCCACATGGAAAGTGTCACTGTGGGTAGGAAAGATATATAATTTGTTTGTTCGCTTAAAATAGCCACCTAATTTCTGACAACTGAAAGTCAAATGGATTTATTTATATCCCTTTGGAGTGTGAAGTATTGAAAATAACTTAGCCTGTAAGTAAAGGCTGTGATTTAAAAAAAAAAAAATTTTGAGTCAGGGTCTCACTCTGTCGTCCAGGCTGAAGTGCTGTGGCATGATCATGGCTCACCACAGCCTCGACTTTCTAGGCTCAGGTGATCATTCCGCCTCAGCCTCCCAAGTAGCTTGGACTACAGATGTGTGCTGCCACCTCTGATGAATTTTTATATTCTTTTGTAGATACAAAGACTCACTAGTTTGCCAGGGTTTATCTTAAACTCTTAGGCTCAAGCAGTCCTCTTGCCTTGGCCTCCCAAAGTGCTGTGGTTTTGATTTTGGATGTTGCCCAATTAAAAAAAAGTAACTGTTTCAATGTTGAATTATTTCTTGGATCTTGACAATAGAAATAGGTAGCTGTTTTTTCTGGATTAGTAGCTGTGTTTATGACAGTTTGCTATTGCTGCACGAAAATATGTTCTGACGGTCCTGAGGATCTTTGTAATCGGCATCATATGTCTCTAAATGGAATCTCATCTAAGTTCTTCCTGATCAAGGAACATCTCTCTCAGAATCTTCTCTGAAGCACCTGGCACTGAGTTGGCATTCAACTCTGGCTCAAGCCTCTCTGATAAACCATGCACATCTACTGCATTCTGTGTGGTTAGGGGTTTTAAGATGGGACTTCGTTGGCAGTAGAATTTTCAGAACAGGGATAGCAGGACCCAGTGGAATAGAGCCGTGTCCCATACTCCTCAAATTTGATAGTGTGATTCTAGTTTGTGTTTTGTTTCCTTTCAATCATATTATGTCTGATCAATTCCTTCAAACTGATACTTTGCCTTTTGCAGAAAACAATTATGTTTACCGATTAATTCATAATTTGACACTAACAGCAGAGTGTGGTGGGGTGACCTCCAGCTTGATGTCATCATCTAGCCAACCCCTAGGGGAAAAAATGTTTCTCCTGCAGTTTTAGTAGCCATGTTGAGCCATCAGGTAGATGTGTGATATAGAACAAGTCACTTTACCACTCTGGCCTAATATCTGCTATTAAATCTGAAGGTAATTGGTTGAGCTCCAGGATCCTCCAAGCTCCAAATCCTCGGGTTATGATAATATCTAAACTCATTCATTTACTCAAGAAATACATATTGAACCCACACTGTGTGGCAGGCATTGTGTTGGGTGTCAGTGATGTTGCAAACAGCTTCAGGGCTAGCTCCTTGCCTTCCCACAGCCTATGTCTCAGGCAGGGAATATGAGAATAAAGGTTGGGACACCGGGAGTCTGTGAAGTTTGACAAAGCTCCCCACACGACCCCTCCATCAGTTGAGAACTTGATTTCCACTCAGAAGAGGTCGGTCATAACAGGTCAGTAGGAAACATTTTTCCCCTATAGGTTGGCTAGATGACGTCAAGCTGGAGGTCACCATACCCTGTATAGCCACAGTTTTACCACTCTGCTGTACTGTGCATATACAAAGTATTATTTTAGCCAAGGTTGGGTTCCTGGTCTTTCTGAGGGCCAGGATTTCATTTGCATTAATGCATCTGTCACTCTGTGAGTGGCTCTTTTGTGGTGTCAGGGAGTAAACATTTTGGAACTTGTCAGCGAAAGGACTGGTTGAGTGGGACGTCCTTGGGTTTGGGCCCCTCTTCACTCCATACCCTGTGGTTGGATGGGGGAAGGGGAGAGTTGACCATGACAGCTGTCAGCTGTGAGAGTGCAGCTGCTCCACATGCCTGTCACCTATCTAAGGGCAAGGGCTTCTGAGGAGGCACTTGGGGGCTGTGACTCTCCTTTAGTTTATCACCAGTTCTTCTCTAAGAGCCAATGCTCTGTATACCTGCGACACCCATCGACGCTTTGAACGCCTCCCCCTTCATACACACACGTGCACACTCTTACCTGTACCTGTATAATGGTGGTTTCATATCGCCATTTTCCTGCCCTCATCAATTTCTTTATTAGTTCGTTGATTCTCTGATTCGTTCACTGACTTGTATATTCAGCTATTCATTCACTTATTCATTCCTTTGAAGACCAGTATTGAAATGATTTATATACAACAGTGACTCAATCCTAGCACAAAATCCGTTGGACAGCCATTCGTGTTCTCTTTCTAAGCCACTTCCTTTTTGGTGTCCTGATTTAGAACCTCGTTAGAGCTCGTCCCTTCCTTCCAATGTTCCTTTCCTCTTGTTCCACCTCCTACTTTGATGCCGTTGATGGACTGTGTTCAAGGAGACTGCTCACAGGCATAGGAAGTCAGGGTTGGCTGCCTGGAAAGACCTCTGTGGCTTGGTGACAGGTACAAGGTGGAACCAGGGAGCAAAAGAAGTTGACGAGAGATCACTTGTTGAGAATACTATAAATATTAAAATCTCAACCCAGAGTTTTTTGAATTTTCCTTTACCTCTCTAATAATAGAGCCAGGCGCAGTGGCTCATACCAGTAATCCCAGCACTTTGGGAAGCCAAAGCAGAAGGATCATTTGAGGCCAGGAATTGGAGACCAGCCTGCACAACACAGCCAGACCCCCATCACTACCTAATAATTGCTCGTTGGTACCACCTGTGCAGCTACTCAGGGGCAGCACAAAGGAAGGGAATGTTCTGGAGCCCACAGACTCCAGCGTGCCTGGTACGATGCTCATGCTGGAGCATCGAAAACCATCAGGGATCCCACGACCTACTGACAACTGTTAGCCCACTGGCTCTTTGGCCAGTCTGGAACCCGGTTTCTTCATTTTCCTTTTCCCACAGAACAGTCTTTCCATATAGCTCAGCTACAGCTAATCCTCGTAGGGTGCTTCGGAACACCTGTTTTGTCCCTTAATTCTCGGTCTTCATCCATGTACTCTGTTTCTCACATTTGGACTTCTGTGCTTCAGCTCCGTCCCAATGACATGACTTGTGTCCCCCTCTGCTCTTAGAACAGGAGTCTCCCTTTGCCTTGCCAGTCCAGCTCCCAGGAACCAGACCCACAAGGATCGCCATTGCCAATAGGCGCTTGACTTGGTGTCCTGGACTTCTAAGGGTGATGCACCTTGAACGGGCCGTTCCTGGGCTCCGCACACCTGCTGGAACCCTCCTGCCCTCCTCAACTGCTTGCTCAGACCTTCTGCGGTTGTGCTTGGCCAGTGCTGCACATCAAACCAGACTTAAGTGCAGCTGCAGCAGCTTAGTTGTTGTGTTTTACCCCTGGGGACGGAGACGCTTCCAAGTCCTGGTGTTTCCTCCCCTTCCGTCCATCTGTAAGTACCGCCAGGCCTGGCTGAATCCCACAGAGTGACGCAAGCAACAGTCACGAGTGAACGAAAAGTTATGGCATTTGCTGTTCTGTAGCTTTGTGCCATGGAAAGAAGAGTCAAAACTTGAATGGGCAGATGCAAAGTCTCTCCAAGTGAAATGTTCCCAAGGAAGGAAACACCAAAGCTTTGTCTGGTTTTATTGTTTCCCAGGTTTACATTCTAGAACACGACTGTTAAAATATCCTTGGGGCACATGCTTTGCAGCTTCCCTTCATGCCGGGCCTTGTACTGTGACTCTTCTGTATTATTTTATCTAAATAATTTTGATGTGATTTCAAAGGACCTACCTAGTAGCAGGATATCATAGTGAAAAGAGCACAAGGCTGTGTTCTGGTCCAGTCTCCTGGAACCTACTAGTTATTTAAATCATGTAAAGCACTAATGTTTGTGGGACTCCATTTTCCCATCTGTGAAATGGGAATAGTATTTCTCTGTCTGCCTTCCAAGGTTGTAATGCTAAAAAGATAAAGACTTTTTTGAACTTTAAACATTATACAAGTGTCAGATATGGCTGTGAGAGTGCAATAGTGTCAAAGATAGATAGATAGATAGATAGATAGATAGATAGATAGATAGATAGATAATAGATAGTGTTGCTTTCTTTGACATTGTGTTACCAAAGATATTTATTTTAGGTTATTTATAAACCTTTCTGAAAATCACCTTTACGTTATCTTTTGAAATAGGTTGAAAGCATTATTACTTCCATTTCATGGATGAGAAAAACTGAGGTTAGAAAAAGGTAAATATGGGATTTTACCTAAGATATTACTGGTAAGCTTCTCTACAACCAAGTCTAAACCCATGGTCTCCCCTTGTCTAATCTCTGCACCAGGGACAGAGCTGAAGCAAGTTCTTGGGTGCCAGGCGGCAAGTGAGGAGCTGAACACTAGTGGGCAGGTATCAGGCTAGGTTCTGCAAAGCAGTGGGCAAAGCTGAATTGCAGGGTGGAAACAAAGTTCAGGGATCAAGTCAGAGATCAACTACCAAAAGAATTTTTTAAAAGTCTATGTGTGGGCCTGGCATGGTGACTCATGCCTGTAATCCCAGCACTTTGAGAGGCAGAGATGAGAGGATTGCCTGAGCCCAGGGGTGTGAGACCAGCCTGGGCAACTTGGAAAGACCTCGTCTCTACAACACGCGCCTGTAGTTCCATCTGCTTGGAGGGCTGAGATGGAAGGCTCACCTGAGTCCAGCAGGTCAAGGCTGCGATGGCTGTGAGTATGCCACTGCACTCCAGCCTGGGCGACAGAGTGACTTCAGTCAAAAAAAGAGAAAGAAAGAAGGAAGGAAGGAAAGAAGGAAGGAAGGAAAGAAGGAAGGAAGGAAGGAAGAGAGAGAAAGAAAAGTCTGCATAAGTAAATATGGCAGGTAAGAACTGAATATAAGCACATCAGGATCAAACTAATCAAGGTTGACCAGCTGTAATAGACAGGACTCAGGCTCAGGCAAAGGGTGGTCCGGATTGATTTTCTGGGAAGGCATCTATTAGCACTCTGAAGGCTTGGACCTAACTCTCAGGATGCACCTCACTTGTCTTAAAGGGTTTTCACTCATTTAGTTAGTTTGCATATATGAGTCTCACATAGGTTTATTGAGGATTTACTATGAACCATGAGATGTATTAGGTGTTAGAGATACAGCTGTGGATAGACATTTGTATGGTTCCTGTTCTGAAGCACATCATCTAATTCAGGGTTTTCTACCTGGCCACCCTTTTTTTTTTGAGTTGGGTGGTCTCACTCTGTCACCTAGGCTGGTCACTGTAGCCTTGACCTCCTGGGCTCAGGTAATGCTTCTACCTCAGCCTCCTGGGTAACTGGGACTATAGGTGTACGCCACCAAGTCTGACTGATTTTTAAAATTTTGTTATTTTTTTTTAATAGAGATGAGGTCTCACTATGCTTCCCAGGCTGGTCTTAAATTCCTACGCTCAGGCAATCATGCACCCCGTCATTCCAAAGTGTTGGGATTACAGGCGTGAGCCACCATGCCCAGTCTCCACCCGGGTATTCTTGACGTCTTGTTGCGGGGACGGTCCTGAGCATTTGAGGATATTTAGGATATCTGGTCTCTACTCTCTAGACACAAGTTCCATCTCTCCAGTAGTAGCAGCCAAAAATGTCTCCAGGCATTGCCAAATGTCCCCAGGGTGTGGGGGAAGAAGTAGGGACAGATCACCCAGGGTTGAGACCCACTGATTTAGTATTAATAATAATTAAAATTACGGAGCATTTGCTAAGAGTTGGGCACAACCAGCCTTAAGGCTAATAATGAAAGCTCTCAGTAGGCCTCACTTAAACAATTCATCAGATTCTCCGAGATTCTCTTCTTCCTCCATAACAAGCAATGACCAAGTCCAAGTCCAAGGACCTGTGGACCATTTACAGCCAAGGACTCTGGTTTTCCTGTGCACTTCTGCCCAACATCACACACGTTGAGTCATGCACTTACAAAAATATATTGCTTGTTCCCAAACATGTTTGTACCTACTGTACTTGTCATAAATATACAATTTAATTAAAGAATACACAGACTGGTCAAATATGAGTGTGAAGAGTTGTTCCTAAGAAAATTAAGTGGAATGCTTTGGAAAGATACAATTAAGAAAAGAAACCTTTCTGTTCAATTAAATATAAATAAGAACAACTGTAAAAAGGCAGAAAAATTATAAAAATCTACAAGATATAAGTTATTGCTACACTCTATTTTTATTTTTGTGTTGGGGTTTCGCTCTGTTGTACAGGCTGGAGTGCAGTGGTGTAATCATAGTTCACAGTAACCTCGAACTCACCTCGAGTTCAAGTGATCCTCCCACCTCAGCCTCTTGGGCAGCTGGGACTACAGGTGCGCCACCAGGCCTGGCTTGCTACACCTTAAAGAATACCAAACCGGATGGGCACAGTGGTGCGTGGCTATTGTAGTTTCAGCTACTCAGGAGGCTGAGGTGGGAGGATTGCTGGAATCCAGGAGTTTGAGTTCACCCTGGGCAACATAGTGAGACCCCTCCCATTGCTAGAAAAAGAAAAAAATTAAGAATTCCAAACTGAAAATTGTTGCCAGTACATTATTAATATGGATTAGGTTAGAAAAGAGAGGTGAAGCACAGTTAGCAGATAATTCTCAAAGAAGAGGCCTATGCCCTACATAAAGGTTTACAAATAAATGTATATTTTTAGATGTAAATTAAAATAAAGTTTTGAACACATGTATAGTATTTAATAATTCTCTGTTTTTAATTTATCAACCAACGACCTATCTTAATTGCTTCAGATGAATAGGATTCTCTTATATTGTCACCTGATTGGAGACAAAAATTTGAAAGGGGGAACTTGCTGGATGCTTACTAAAGTTGGTGTAGGCTTCAGTCCTTTTGAGCAACTGAACCCAAAATATGGATATCAGACAAAATAATATAATTTATTTTTAATTTTTTGTAGAGATGGGATCTTAATACATTGCTCAGGCTGGTCCAAAACTTCTGGCTTCCAGTGGTCCTCCCATCTTGGTCTCCGAAAGTGTTGAGATTACAGGTGTGAGGTACCAAACCCGGGCCAAATCATATATTTATATCAACAATATTCATGACAAAATTTTAAAAAAGCATCGAGGAGATGCCTATATGGCCCGTTTTCTTGGTTTGACTACATAGTTAGTTATTGTGGCTGTAAAGACCATGAAGATGGGGGACATGCCTTTACTATAGTTTTCTTTTCTTTTTTTTTTTTTTTTTTCAAAAATGACTTGAACAATTTGGGCTGTATATTTTTCAGTTGGTTATAGTTTTTGTTTATTTTAGGAGTTTTGGTTTACAAGGCTTGATTAAACATTATATATAAAATTAATACTAAGACATGAAAGAAAACAGTTGTCATTTAGAGACTAAGGGAACAGATACATTTTTGGGTGTTAGAAGGTTTTAGCAGAGACTTTAAAAAAAAATTTTAATTTTAAAGATGTGGCGTAAAATTCAGGGTTAGATATACAAATGTCCATTATGCAGGTACCCTTGTTGATGAGGTATGCCTCCCCCCCGCCCCAGAAATTTCCTACTACTGCCAATCCCTTTTTGATAGTATTTTGATAGTTGTTTAAGGTCCACTTAAGAGTGAGAATATGTGACACTCAGCTCTTTGTTTCTGTGATAGGTCACTCAGTATTATAGCCTCTAAATCTATCCAGGTTGCTGCAAAGTTCATAATTCTGTCCTTGTTTATGGCTGTGTAATATTCCATTGTGTATATGTACCACATTTTTTTTATCCTGTCATCTTTCGATGGGTGGTTCCATGTTTTTGCTATTGTGAACAATGCTGCAATAAACATGCGTGTGCAGGTATCTTTTTCATAGAGTGATTTGAGTTCCTCCAGGCATATTTCCAGTAGGGGGATTGCAGGGTCATACGGGAGGTCAGTTTTTAGATCTTTTAGGAATCACCACAGAGGCTGTCCTAGTTTATACTCCCACCAACAGTGTAGAAATGTTCCCTTTTTGCCACATCCTCTCCAGCATCTGTTGTTTTTTGAGTTATTGGTGATGGCCATTCTGACTGTAGGCAGTATCTCATTGTTAGTTTTAATTTGCATTTCTTTGATGACTAGTGAGACTGAGCATTTTTTCAAGTATCTGTTGTCTGCTCGTATGTCTTCATTTGAGAGGTGTCTATTCATGTCTTCTGCCCACTTTTTTTTTTTTTTTTTTGAGTTGGATTCTCACTCTGTCACCCAGACTGGAGTGCAGTGGCTGCTCCCGGCGACCGCAGCCTTGACCTGCTGGGCTCCAGCAATCCTTCCGCCTCAGCCTTCCAAGTAGCTGGAACTACAGGTGCACGCTACCATGCCCGGCTAATTTTTTTATTTTTATTATAGAGATGAGGTCTCGCCAAGTTGCCCAGGCGGGTCTTGAACCCGCGGGCTCAGGCAATCCACTCACATCGGCCTCCCAAAGCGCAGGATTACAGGCTGAGCCACCGACCCCAGCTGTAAGGATCATTTTTGACATTTGAATATTCTTTCCTGACTCTGGGAAAGTATATACATCTTTACAATTTAAAATCTCAGTCATACAATTTTGGGACTGATACCAAGTCTTAGATGTCAAGTTTACCAGTGCTTGATACAAAAATAGAAGAATGACATGTAAGGATGTAAGGTAAACTGCTGGTTGGTTGGTGGATGTTACTATGGGTATGTAAATTCATGGACTTTGAAGGTGGAGTGGTTTCTAGATCACGTGAGCCAAGCAAGGCCCAACCTCTTCAGACGCTTTCAAGACCAAGTCCATTTAGCTTCTTATCCCTGTTTTCATCAACTAGCCATACAGCCATACATCCTTACTGGCCCCTGACCCAGGATCCTATTATCACACCCTCACCAGCCCTCTAGCAAACCCTATAGACTACCTCTTTGTCCCATCTTGCCTTAATAGAAAACCAGCTGTCCTCAGTGGAGAGCCATTTTTGCAACCCCTCCAAGTGATGGCTTTTTTTTTTTTTTGAGTTGGAGTGCAGTGGCACACCAACGGCCACTGCAGCCTGGACCTGCTGGGTTTGGGCAATCCTTCCGTCAGCCTTCCAAGTGGCTGGAACTACAGGCGCGTGCTACCATGGCCGGCTAATTTTTTGATTTATTGTAGAGACGAGGTCTCGCCAAGTTGTCCAGGCTGGTCTCAATCCCCTAGGCTCAGGCAGTCCTTTTGCCTCGGCCTCCCAAAGTGCTGGGATTACAGGCTTGAGCCACTTTTATTTTCAAACCTTACCTATCTCACCTTCCTCAGGCTGAGGAGTTGGGTTTGGAACCAGGTCCTCCTACCACTGCCAGACTATTCTGTACCCAATTTGAAGAAAATCTTGCCCACTTTAGGTTCATGCCATACACTCTATCCACTTCACCCCCTTCATTGTGTTCTACTGACTGCCCCATCACTCCCTGTGGAATAGGCTGCCAATTGGTCCCCAATATCTGATTTCTCCCTCTAGAAATAGAACCCTCCACTGTTTGAACTGGGGTTATGGCTGCTGAAAATAAAGATGACTTCCCAGCTTCCTTTCCAGTTTTGACTAAATTCTGACTAATGGGAGAAAAAATGATGCATACAATGTCCAAGTGTTCTTCAAGGAAGAGTGCATGCTTCTCTTCATCCATTCTTGCTTCCTGCTCTCTGGAATACAGACATGACAGCTGCAGGTTCAGCAGCCATGTTGGACCATGAGGTAGCTTTGGGAATTGGTGCCATGCAGAGCAACAAAACAGGAGACTGGTGTTACACTGAGGAGTGCCATGTGAGGCCTAGACAAGCTATTACTGGATAACTTGAGAGTAGGTAACAAACTTCTGTCTTGTTTAAGCCCTATTAGTTTTGGTGTTTTGTTTTGTTTTGTTTTGAGTTGAAATCTCACTCTGTCACCCAGGCTGGAGTACAGTAGCACGCTCACAGCCACTGCAGCCTCAACCTGCTGAGCTCAGGCTATCCTTCCGCCTCAGCCTTCCAAGTAGCTGGAACTACAGGTGCACGCTACCACACCTGGCTTATTTTTTTATTTATTATAGAGATGAGGTCTCACCAAGTTGCCCAGGCTGGTCTCAAACCCCTGAGCTTAGGCAATCCTCTCGCCTCGACCTCCCAAAGTGCTGGGATTACAGGCTTGAGCCACCATGTCCAGCCTAATTGTGGTGTTTTCTGTCACTTGTAGCCAAACCTTATCCCGTGTAACCATTCCTAACTCCTCATTCTTCAAGGGCATTAGGCCCTGGCTCCCAGTCTTGCTCTCCACCTCAATCCCTTTCGTTATCTTGGATCCATATCTGTGACTGTCTAACACGGAACTTTTCTCCAGTGACCATTCCACCTTAGCCAACCAACTCACCTGGATTTTATCATCACTAAGATATGCTCTACCTCCAAAATCATCTATTCAGGGACTCTACTTCTGACCATAACCTCCCTTCCTCCCACCGTGCTTCTTCAACTGCAGTACTCTGAGATTTCGAAGTCACTGGGACTGCCGGTGCGATGACTACCCCAGTCCATCACTCCTTTTCTTCTTCCTGTCTCATTCAACTTCCAGTAGCAGACTTTCCAATACCCTTTAACTTGACCCATTATCTTTTCATCATACCCAACCAGCTTTCTCTAAGAAAACCAGACAATAGAAATGTCTCATAATTTCATCATTGCCCACATATGGAGGAAATAGAATGAGAACAAGAAATAGAGATAAAAGGTTAATGAAAGAACACTAGGCCAGGTGCGGTGGCTCAGCCTGTAATCCCAGCACTTTGGGAGGCTGAGACAAGAGGATTGCCTGAGCTCAGGGGTTCAAGACCAGTCTGGGCAACATGGTGAGACCTTGTCTCTACACTAAATCACAAAAACTAACTGGGCATGGTGGCGTGCATCTGTAGATCCAGCTACCTGGAAGGCTGAGGTAGAAGGATTGCCTGAGCTCAGCAGGTCGAGGCTGCGGTGACTGGGAGTGGCCACTGCATTCCAGTCTGGGCGACAGAGTGAGACTCCAATTAAAAAAAAAAGAACACTTAAGTGGACCTTCAATAATATGTTGTGAGCTGGGTGGTATGGTGACCTCTGTCCCTGAGATCTAAAAACAAAAACCATTGCCGGGCTCGGTGGCTCAGCCTGTAATCCCGCGCCTTGGAAGGCTGAGGTGAGTGGATTGCCTGAGCCCGCGGGTTCGAGACCCGCCTGGGCAAGCGAGACCTCATCTCTACAATAAATCAAAAAATTAGCCGGGCGTGGTAGCACGCGCCTGTAGTTCCAGCTACTCGGAAGGCGGAAGCGGAAGGATCGCCAGAGCCCAGCAGGTCGAAGCTGCGGTGGCCGGGAGCGGCCACTGCACTCCAGTCTGGGCGACAGAGTGAGACTCCCACTCAAAAAAAAAAAAAAAAAAACCATTGACAACAACGTCCATACCTGATGATCAAATCCTGTCCTTTCTTTGTGTGTCAGTTGGGTTTATAACTCTCTGCTCAAATCCTTTGTTAGCTGTAGGAGGTTCTTACAGTAGCTCAGACACCTCTCTTTTCAGCCCAGGTTGCTGTTGTATATTATTTTTCCACCATTGCAATCTTACATTGAACTCTTTTCTTTTATCAAAGATCTGTCTCCCCAGTAGAGTATAAGTTTCTTGAGACCAAAAACCCTGTTTTTGCTCCCCGCTGTTCTAATACTTAGCACAGTGTATGGCACCTACTAAGTACTATAAATATATGTTGAACAAATGAATAAATAGTGAATATTAAAATTAGTGAAGGTTGGTATATATTTGTCCCCTTAGTAGAAGAATGAATTAGTGGATTGGGTTCACAGGTGGTTTGGCTTTATACCTCCTCTCAAGCATTTTCCCTTTTTACCTCATTTGTCCAGTCATTTGAAGTTACAAGTTCTGTCACCCATACTGGAGTGCAGTGGCTGCTCTCGGCCACTGCAGCCTCGACCTGCTGGGCTCCGGCGATCCTTCTGCCTCAGCCTTCCAGTAGCTGGAACTACAGGTGTGCACTACCACACCTGGCTAATTTTTTTTGATTTATTGTAGAGATGAGGTCTCACCAAGTTGCCCAGGTGGGTCTCGAACCCACGGGCTCAGGCAATCCACTCACCTCAGCCTCCCAAAGCACGGGATTACAGGCTGAGCCACTGAGCCCGGCAAAGTTACAAGT
>CAUYQG010125358.1:0-11307 GCA_963574415.1 Tarsius wallacei | reverse complement strand
TACCTGCATAATAAACATTTGTATACCTAACCCTGAATTGTACCCCACATATTTAAAATTAAAATTTTTCTTTTTGAGTTGGAGTCTCAATTTCATTGCCCAGGCTAGAGTGCAGTGGCATGTTCACAGCCACCCCAGTGCCGACCTGCTGGGCTCTGGTGATCCTTCTGCCTCAGCCTTCCAAGTATCTGGAACTACAGGTGCGCGCCACCATGCCTGGCTAATTTTTTGATTTATGGTAGAGACAGAGTCTCACCATGTTGCCCAGGCTGGTCTTGAACCTGCATGCTCAGGCAATCCTCTTGCCTCAGCCTCCCAAAGTGCTGGGATTACAGGATTGAGCCACTCTGCCTGGCCTAAAATTAAAAATTAAAAAAAAAAAAAAAGCAGAGCCAGCCTCGGTGGCTCAGCCTGTAATCCCGTGCCTTGGGAGGCTGAGGTGAGTGGATTGCCTGAGCCCACGGGTTCGAGACCCGCCTGGGCAGGCGAAACCTCATCTCTACAATAAATCAAAAAAATCAGCCGGGCGTGGTAGCGGGCGCCTGTAGTTCCGGCTACTCGGAAGGCTGAGGCGGAAGGATCGCTGGAGCCCAGCAGGTTGAGGCTGCGGTGGCCGGGAGCGGCCACTGGGTGACAGAGTGAGACTCCAACTCGAAAAAAAAAGCAAAGACATGAATCTATTGGGTCTTCTGTGTATTTATAATTGCTAAATACATATGTATAAGTTTATATGCATTTTTCAACAAACCCAAAAAGTTTTTTATAATTTTCAAAATAAAATTTTTAATAATTTTTTAAAGTTAAACATCTTGAATTTGTCGTAAACTTTGAGTGACTTCTAGTTGACAATAGTATTATAGTTCAGAAGGAGCATTCTATATTTTTCTATGTGTTTTCTTTTCTTTTTTTTTTTTTTGAACTGCAGTCTTACTCTGTTTTTTTTTCACTCTGTTACCCATGCTGGAGTGCTGTGGCACATTCACAGCCACTGCAACCTCGACCTGCTAGGCTCAGGTGATCTTTCCACTTCAGCCTTCCAAGTAGTGGGAACTACAGGCATGAACCATCATGCCTGGCTAATGTTTTGATTTATTGTAGAGATGATGAGGTCTTGCAAAGTTGCCCAGGCTGATCTCAAACCCCTGGTCTCAGGCAATCCTCTTGTCTCGGCCTCCCAAAGTGCTGGGATTACAAGTTTGAGCCACTGCGCCCAGCCTATGTGTTTTCTTAAGCTTCACATAGATTAGAAGTTCCTATGACTTTTATAATTTTCATATCACAAACTCCTTTCACAGTTTGATAAACCCCCTTGTCAGAATGTTGTTAAATGCCTGAAATAGAATTTATGAGATCGCTTAAATGCCTGAAATAGAATATATGAGATCTTTGACATAGTAATATGTGCTTCTTTATAACACATTAAATAAAAAGATATAGTAGCAAGTTTAGTAACTAATGTAATTTCAGAGAAGGAATGAGCATAAATGGTGTTTTCAGAGACTGTAACAACTGTAGTATGTGAAAATGGTTTTTATTGGCAACAAAAATCACAAGCATTCTAGTACTGTACTTTTTGCTTATATCTGAGGAAAATACTTGATTTCAGTTAGAGGTTAATGGAGATAAAGATACTTTTTTAAATCCAAGTTTACAGATCTCCTTAATTTCCTCCCTTTCTCCTTTTTCTTTCTGTCTCTTAAATTGAAGGTTCTTATTTTCCTGTTCTTAACTATTAGCCGTCTATTTCATGTGAAATATTCTCTCATTAATGTCAGTGAACTACGTTCTTTATATTGTTACACCAAATTACATATTTAAATTATAATTTTATTTTAAAATGTAGAAACTTATATATATATATATATTTTTTTTTTGAGTTGGAGTCTCACTCTGTCGCCCAGACTGGAGTGCAGCGGCCGCTCCCGGCCACCGCAGCCTCGACCTGCTGGGCTCCGGCGATCCTTCCGCCTCAGCCTCCCGAGTAGCCGGAATTACAGGCGCGCGCTACCACACCCGGCTAGTTTTTTGATTTATTGTAGAGATGAGGTCTCGCTTGCCCAGGCGGGTCTCGAACCCCCGGGCTCAGGCAATCCACTCACCTCAGCCTCCCAAAGGTGCGGGATTACAGGCTGAGCCACCGAGCCCGGCTGAAACTTATATTTTTAAAAGCTTAATTAAATTGTATTCAAAAATATAAAATTATACCAATAATATATTGGACATGTTGCCTTATCATTTTGTAAATCAGGAAGAAATCCTTGTCTATGTTCAGGAAGATATTATGAAGATTAATACTTAGATATTTATTTGAGTTCCAGAGGCTCTCTCTCTTTTTTTTTTTAATCTTGTAGCAGTAGGCAGTTGCTATTTATTGGATAGTTTGTCATTTTCTGTTCTGCTTGGAGATTTGAGAGAGTAATTCTCATTTTTCAAGTGAACTTCTTAAACAGATGACTTTATATATTTGAGTAATTTCTTTCTATTTAATGTCCCCAATTAAGGTATATGTTTTTCTGTGTTAGTCTTATAAATAGCATCCTAAGATTATGTTTCCTATCTGGAAGTACTGCTACAATTCCCCTTTCTTCTTTGTCTTGGCTCTGGTTTTGTTTTCTCTCTGGATTACTGTTTTTTTCATTGAGCAGTTCTTGTGCTCAATGGGCGTTTTTTAAAAAAAGTTATCTTTACTCACTGTCACCCTAGTGCTCTGTTAGCTTCCAGAACACAACTTGAAATTTTGTTTTGTTTTATTTTTGAGTTGGAGTCTCACTCTGTCGCCCAGACTGGAATGCAGTGGCACGCTCCTGGCCACTGCAGCCTCGACCTGCTGGGCTTCAGGGATCCTTCTGCCTCAGCCTTCCAAGTAGCCGGACCTACAGGCATGTGCTACCATACCTGGCTAATTTTTGATTTATTGTGGAGACGAGGTCTTGCCAGTTGCCCGGGTGGGTCTCGAACCCGCGGGCTCAGGCTATCGACTCGCCTCGGCCTCTCAAAGTGCTGGGATTACAGGCTAAGCCACTGAGCCCAGTCATGAAATTTTCTTCTCTTGTTTTATTTGTCCTATCCTTTCTTTGGTACCCCACCAGAATCCTTACTTAGGTTTCCTGGTGGGCTCTGTGGTCTTCTCCACTTCACCATGGTAGAAGACAGGAGTCTCCTTGTAGTGAGAAGGATTGTGACCAGAATATCTTTTGTTTTTGTTTTGTTTTGTTTTAGGTTGGGATCTTGCTCTGTTTCCCAGACTGGAGTGCAGTGGCACAATCAGGGCTCACCACAGCCTCAACCTCCTAGGCTCAGATGATCCTTCTGCCTCAGCCTCCCAAGTAGCTGGGACTACAGGCACATGCCACCATGCCCGGCTAATTTTTTGTTTTTGTTTTTTTGTAGAGATGGGGATCTCACTATGTTGTCAAAGTGGTCTCAAACTCCTGGGCTCAAGCAATCATCCTGCCTCAGCCTTCCAAAGTTCTGGGATTACAGGCATGAGCCACTGTGCCTGGCCTGTTTTCCAGTTTAAGTTTGCTTAATCACTTTCCTATATTAGCTCATATCCTTTTTTAGATCATTAGGTCTCCTCATTTATATCATTTCTTCACTATTGGTAAAAAGACTTAATAAGTATACATGAGAGAAAATGGAAGTGGCATTATTATTGACTAATATAGAAGCTGATTAGATCCCATTCTCTTTGAAAACAGAGACTTTTTCTTGTTAGTGCCTAGGGATAATCAAGCCCCCAGAGACTTCCGTGATGAAAACTGACATGAAAAACAAGTAGATTCTGGAGACCCTGTTTATTATTTTATATACTAAAAATACTCAAAATCCTTGTGATCAAGGCGTAGTTGTAGCTAGATTTATATCAAAGTCAGAAGGTTGTCTGCTAAATATAGCATCAGTATGACAGATGAATATCTAAAGGGAAAATAATCATTTTGACAAAAAGAACAGAAATATTAAAGTCCATTTACTGATATTTTGTTGTTGTTGTTGTTTTTCCCAAAACACTGTACCAAGGCTTGCCATTGGCATATTTGAAACCTGTTCTGTTTTGTGTTATGTTAAATGCAAGGGTTTTGGAGCCAACCGACCTAGGTTTGAGTCCCATGTTCATCTCTGACTACTTGTGTGACCTTGGATAAACTAATTACATGTGTTTTAGTTTCTTGTAACAGCCTCAGTTAGTTTTGTTTTCTCATTAAGAAAAAAAAGCAGTAAACAGTCAGAGTTAAATCTGGTGCCTCTAGAATCTTCAAGGACTCAGGTTCTTTCTGAATGCCAATCTGTTATCTTTTCCATTCTGTTTCATACTACTAGATAGCTTCTAGAGTTCTGACCATCATGTTTGCATTTGGGGCACAAAGATAGAGGGGGTTATGAAGAAGGAGACAAACGGCATGTGCCAATTATCTTTTAAAGAGATACTAGCTGGTTGTGGTGGTTCACGCCTGTAATCTTAGAACTTGGGGAGACCAAGGTGGAAGGATTGCTTGAGCTCATGAATTGAAGACCAGCCTGGACAAAGTAGTGAGACCTCGTTTCTACAAAAAATCAAAAAATTAGCCAGGTGTGGTGGTGTGCGCCGGTAGTCTCCACTAATTGGGAAGCTAATATGGAAGGAGCCTAGGAGGTTGAGGCTGTGGTGAACCATAGTCACTCCATTACACTCCAGCCTGGGCAGCAGAGTGAGACCTTGACTTAAAAAATAAATAGATACTGAGATGCTGACACTCACTCTTCTTTAATCTAATTTGCCAAATTTAGTCTGTGTTTAGTACTGCAGAGAAGGCAAATATGTCCACAAAAAATTATTTTAATTTTTTTATTTTTTCTGATTTGGAGTTTCACTGTTGCCTAGGCTGGAGTGCAGTGGCATGCTCACAGCCACTGCAGCGTCGACCTTCTGGACTCAGGCGATCCTCCCGCCTCAGCCTTCTGAGTAGCTGGAAACACAGGCGCGTATTACCACACTCGCCAAGTTGCCCAGGCTGGTCTTGAACTCCTGGGCTCAGGCAATCCTCTCGCCTCTACTTCCCAAAGTGCTGGGATTATAGGCGTGAGCCACTACGCCTGGCAATTTTTATTTTTTTAATTTTATTTTTATAGAGATGGTATCACACTGTTGCCTAGGCTGGTGTAAAACTCCTGGGCTCAAGCAGTCCTCTTGCCTTGGCCTCCCAAAGTGCTGGGATTATAGGCATGAGCCACCACGTCTAGCCTTAACACAAAACATTTTGATAAAACTTTCCTCCTCAGCTTCCTTTGCTGCGGGGGATGTTAAGAAATGTGATCCTTATTCTGGATGGCTATGTGTCCAGGAAAATATTAGAGTTTCTATTAGTAAGTAATGTGGGAAAGATTGACCATTGTTTGCGCCATCAGCAATTTCTTCCATAATAGTGCTTGTTATTACTGATATTATTTATTTTATTGATAATAATATGCTGAATGGCCCAAGTGTGTTTATTTTCAGATGATTTCACCTAACTGTGTTCTGTTTCATTATATTTATTTCAGTTTGACAATTTAGATCACTATATATTGTTTATTTCCAAATTTTCCTGGTTACCTTGGTATAGCTACCAATCATTTAGTGTATAGAGTTTCAGAAATGTATTTATGGAACCAGAGCCAAGCCAATCATCTTATGTATCTTAATAATTTGGGAAGATTTTGCTGTAGTCCACAGAAAACCTGAAACTTAACCAATATGAAGAGTTGTTGTTCTTGCTTAAGATATCCAGATATAGGCAGTTCTGGGCTGGAATACCAGCTCCATGGTCACATTAAGGACTAAGGTCCTTTGATATTCCCATCTTATTCTCTGTAGCCTGCTACTTTAATTGTTGAGCTTATCTTCTAGTAATACAAAGATGGTTCCCAGTATTATTGTCTGTATTCTAGACAGGAATAAGGTGAAAGGCCGTGGGCAAAGGGTCCTTCCCTTTTTATTTGTAACGTGATACTCTCTTCATAGTCTACTGCTCTAAATCCTTGACCAGAACTGTATCACATGGCTACCCTTAGCTGTAAGAGAGGTGGAAAGTAAGTTTTCTGATAGGAGGAGGAGCCTTAATATGCATAAAACACTAGCAAAATCAAAGTATCTGTTAAAAGATGTTTATATGTTGATTTATTAAAGAAAAAAGTTGTCTACAGATTTATTAAATTCTCTTTGCAAACATATAGAACCTTGATTAGGTTTGGGTTTCTTTTTTATTGTCTCTACTGTTTCAGAGGAATGCTTTGCAAGCAATTTCTCCAGCCACCATGGAAGTTCTTATGCGAGTTTTGGCAGATTGTGATTCTTGGGAGGAAGGAGATCCTGAAGAAGTAGGAAGGAAGGTAGAACTCACTCTGAAGTGCCTTACAGAAGTGGTGCACATCCTTCTCAGTAGCAGCTCTGACCAGCGTCAAGTGGAAACCAGTACTATTCTGGAGAACTATTTTAAATTGCTAAATTCAGATCATTCAGCCTTACTAAAGCAAAGAAGGTCTAGACAGTGGGAAAGCCGATTTATAGCTCTGCAAATAAAAATGCTGAGTAAGTATTACACAAAGACAGTTTTCTCCCAGTCTGTTTTGTATTTTCATATTTCCCACTTTCTTTTGAAATACAAGGATGTTTTATGGAAAACATTGATTGCTTTATTCAGGTATCGTGTGGCTATTTATTTTTTTATTTCTAAATAATTACTATAGAATCGATTTGTTTATAATATCTTTGCTTTAACAATGGCAAAGTCAAGCCTCATGTGTTTTTTTTTTAAATTTTTTTGAGTTGGAGTCTCACTCTGTTGTCCAGGCTAAAGTGCAGTAGTGCACACTCATGGGCAACGTAGCCTTACCCTGCTGGATTCAGGCTTCTGACTCAGTCTTTCAAGTAACTGGGACTACAACTGCGTGCCACCATGCCTGGCCTATTTTTTTATTATTGAAGAGTCAAAGTCTTGCCAAGTTGCCCAGGCTGGTCTTGAACGCTGGAGCTCAGACAATCCTCTCACCTCTGCCTCCCAAAGTGCTGGGATTACAGGCATGAGCCATTGTACTTGGTCTCTCTCTCTCTCTCTCTCTCTCTCTCTCTCTCTCTCTCTCTCTCTCTCTCTCTCTATATATATATATATATATATATATATATATATACACTTTTTTTTTTTTTTGAGTTGGAGTCTTACTCTTTTGCCTAGGCTGGAGAGTAGTGGCATACTCATGGCCACTGCAGCCTCAACCTGGTGGACTCAGGTGATCCTTCTACCTCAGCCTTCCAAGTAGCTGGAACTATAGGCACGTGCCCCCACACCCAGCTAATTTTTTTATTTATTGTAGTTACAAAGTATCACCGAGTTGCCCAGCCTGGTCTCAAACCTCTGGACTCAGGCAATCCTCTTGCCTCCACCTCCCAAAAGTGCTGTTGTTATAGACATGAGCCACCATGCCCGGTTATATTCTTTTTTTTTTTTTTTGAGTTGGACTCTCACTCTGTCACCCAGACGAGTGCAGTGGCCGCTCCCGGCCACTGCAGGCTCGACCTGCTGGGCTCCGGCGATCCTTCCGCCTCAGCCTTCCAAGTAGCTGGAACTACAGGTGCGTGCTACCACTCCTGGCTATTTTTTTTTTTTATTGTAGCGATGAGGTCTCGCCAAGTTGCCCAGGTGGGTCTCAAACCCACGGGCTCAGGCAATCCACTTGCCTCTGCCTCTCAAAGCATGGGATTACAGGCTGAGCCACCAAACCCGGCTATATTCTTTTTTTAAAAGTGTGATCTACTAAAGGAGATGTTAAAAAGAAAGGTAGCTGTGACTTTGAAATTCTAGGAAAATTAGCTTTTTAGAGAGTACCATTTGTAGTAACCTATGGCTGAGTCACATACATTCAGTTTTGTTTGTGCTTCTGTAATATCTCTATAGAAGTCCCTTCAGAATTTGTCCTTCTCTAGAAGACCTGTGTTTTTGTTTTTGTTTTTCTTCGGAGCCTCTGTGTGTGTCTTTCCCTTTCTTTGTGTTGGTTGTTTTGTCACTCTGTGCCAGTATATCTGTTTCTCTGCTCTGCAAGCTCTCTCACCAATATATATGATTTCTTATTTTATTTTTATGTTAGATTGTTAAATATAAACTGATAGTTTCTTATTATATAAGTAAAGTTTTTTCAATACAGCTAAACAAGGAAATTTAAATAAGGAAAAAGAAAGTATAAGTTCTTTATATCCTATCACCCAGGCATAACCTACATTAATGGTTTGATATAGAGGTTCTAGAGACATAAAAATGCTTTTTGTTTGTTTGCATGTGTGTTGTATCAATGTAAAAATATTAGATATAAAAATCTTGCTGAAAAATCGTTCATTAAAATTTGTTTGTGCCAGCCTCGGTGGCTCAGCCTGTAATCCCGCGCTTTGGGGGCTGAGGTGAGTGGATTGCCTGAGCCCGCGTGTTCGAGACCCGCCTGGGCAACTTGGCGAGACCTCATCTCTGCAATAAATCAAAAAATTAGCCGGGCATGGTAGCATGTGCCTGTAGTTCCACCTACTTGGAAGGCTGAGGTGGAAGGATTGCCAGAGCCCAGCAGGTCGAGGCTGCAGTGGCCGAAAGCGGCCACTGCACTCCAGTCTAAGCAACAGAGTGAGACTCCAACTCAAAAAAAAAAAAAATTTGTTTGTAATTGTAATTACACTCAAACATTACATTTGTTTCTAGGAAAATAAGATTTATCTGATAATAGCTTTTATTATATGTTATAACATATCATGTTTTATAATTATGATAAATTTAAAGTTTATATGTATCTTTGAGTCTATGGTGAATGTTCTTTTTTGTTAGGAATCATGGCATTACCCATTTCTGGAAGGGGCTATTCCTTCAGTAGAAAATGAGAGCAAAACATTGTCACAAATAGATTAATTAAAGTCTCATTTTCTTTTTTTTTTTTTTTTTTGAGTTGGAGTCTAACTCTGTTGCCCAGACTGGAGTGCAGCGGCCACTCCCGGCCACCGCAGCCTCGACCTGCTGGGCTCCGGCGATCCTTCCGCCTCAGCCTTCCAAGTAGCTAGAACTACAGGCGCGCGCTTCCACGCCCAGCTAATTTTTGATTTATTGTAGAGATGAGGTCTCGCCAAGTTGCCCAGGCAGGTCTCGAACCCGCGGGCTCAGGCAATCCACTCACCTCAGCCTCCCAAGGTGTGGGATTACAGGCTAAGTCACAGCCCGGCAAAGTCTCATTTTCAAAATGGCCTTTTGTTAATTTATAGTATATACATGAGACCATGTTGCCAAACATAAATTAGTTGTGCTTATTATCGCAAGTTTGACAGGACAGCTTGTCAGACTTGAGCCTTATAATGGAAAGATCAACTAAAGAAATCTCTGGAAAATATTTTTTACTCATATAATTTAAACATTTTTAATAATAAAGTATGAAAATATTCAACTATGAAGTAATGATTACAGATTTTGTTTTCTATTTCTCATCCCTATTATTTCCCAATAATTTGCATGTTTTACAACAGATGTGCCTAAATTAAAAATTTGATTAGAGTAAAATGTCGTACACTCCCAAATTTTCACTTTTACATGGATGATTTTGTTTTTATTTTTCTAGATACCATTACAGCCATGTTAGATTGTACAGATAGGCCTGTTCTTCAGGCCATTTTTCTTAACAGTAATTGCTTTGAACATCTCATACGACTGCTGCAGAACTGCAAGGTATTTTTATTTTTCTATTATTATTGCTATCTTTCATTTTAAGAAACTGTTGTTTTGTTTATGTTTTGATTCACATTTAAGCATATTATTACTACTAAGTTTTTATAGTTACTTTGTGTTTGCATTTAATAATGTAACTGAGTTTTTATCTTGAATTGAAACTAATATCACAATTGTCAAAATACTTTAAAGGTAGTCAAACTGGAAACTAATTTCCTTGTGTGAGAAGATTTCAATTTATGATGTATTTTGTTTCCATTTCATCCAGGAATATCCTTGAGACCCTTTAATTTTGTTTCCATTTCATCCAGGAATATCCTTGAGACCCTTTAAGTCATTAGTTGCTTTTGAGCTCTTCTAATTATTTGTGTCAAAGCGTACTAAGGTGATCAAGATTTTGCCTTTAATTCTTTGAAAAACAATTCAGTTTCTCATGGGAATGCTGTTGTCTACCACAGTCTGTAAGCCTTACCCCAAGTTACCTGCCCTGTAAATGCATGCCACTGATTTAGGGAGTATTTGATAAAATATGTGAATTTCTTGGTGCAAACCTATTGCTCCAACTCAAATTGAATGTCATTTGCTATTTTGTTTTGTATAAGAAATAACTTTTTAATTAACTAAATAGATTCATTTAGCAAATATTTATTACCAACTGTGTGTCAGATACTATTCTTAGACTGTTGATACAAATAACCTGTTGTCTAGGAGCTTAAATTTTGTTTGGGGTCAAGACGAGAAACAAAAAATATGTTGAATCTCAAGTGATGGTAAATGCCATAAAGAAACACTAGGTAAAGGGTTAAATATCCCTAAGAGGAGATAGATGTTGTTGTTGGGTATAGGTTGGCCAGGAAAAGACTCCCGTAAGGGGACATTCAAACAGAGATATGTAGGAAATGACTGAGCCAAGCTACACAGATATCAGAGCTTCCAGTTAGAGAGGACACCAAAAGTTCTTGAAATGGAAGCACTCTTAGTGTATTAAGGAGCAACAAGTAGCTATGTGACTGGAGAGAAAATCAGAAAAGGAACTGAAGGCTAAATTATGTAGTCTTGTAGGTCATGGTAAGCACTTTGTTGATTTTTACATTGATCACTAGTGGGAAGTTTACATTGATCACCAGCATAGAAAACTAGTGGAAGGTTTCAGTCAAAGAGGATATGACTGGACTTATATTTGGTTGTTGTATGGAAGAAAAAGACCAGTTAGGAAACTATTGGAAAAAGTATGCCATGATCATGTCTTTGAGTATGACCTTTATGGCCAAATTATAGATGATGCCTAAATTATTACAGGGTACTTGCTTTTTATCAAACTATATTATTCTATAAAATTTAAATGACTCTAGATAAACCTAGATAATATTGTTATATAGATTAAATTAAAGAAACTAATTTACTTTACAAGTAAATGAGAGTATAAAATATGAACACCAGCTGGGCTCGATGGCTCAGCCTGTAATCCCGCGCCTTTGGGAGGCTGAGGTGGGTGGATTGCCTGAGCCCGCGGGTTCGAGACCCGCCTGGGCAGGCGAAACCTCATCTCTACAATAAATCAAAAAAAAATTAGCCGGGCGTGGTAGTGCGCGCCTGTAGTTCC
>CAUYQG010125356.1:0-16979 GCA_963574415.1 Tarsius wallacei | reverse complement strand
TGTTTCTTTATTGGATCTTTACCTGGTTTGAGTATCAATGTGATGTTAACTTCGTAAAACGATTTGGAGAGAGTTCTATCTTTCTCAATTGCCTGGAATACTTGCAATAGGGTTGGTATCAGTTCCTTCTTGTATGTTTTGCAGAGTTCTGCTGTACCATCTGGTCCAGGACTTTTTTTTGTTTTGCAGAGTTCTGCTGGACCATCTGGTCCAGGACTTTTTTTTGTAGGTAATTTTCTTATGACATACTCAATTTCCTGGGTTGTTATTGGTTTATTTAGGGTCTCGATTTCTTCTTGTTTCAAACTGGGGAGTTTGCATGATGTCAGAATGTCCTCCATTTCCTTTAGGTTTTCAAGTTTGTTTCCATACAAGTGTACATAGTAGTCTCTGGTAATCTTTCACATTTCTTCAGGGTCAATTGTGACTTCATCTTTTGCATTTCTGATTGTGTTTATTTGGGCTTTTTCTCCCTTTTTCTTGGTCAGTCTAGCTAGAGGTCCATCAATCTTGTTTATCCTTTCAAAGAACTAGCTTTTTGTTTTATTGATTTTTTTGTATTATATTTTTGTCTTCTATGTCCTGAATTTGGGCTTTTATTTTGGTGATCTGGATACTTCTGCTGAAGCTAGGGTTTTTGTGGTCTTGTTTTTCCAGCTTCTTTATGTGATTTTCTGGTCTGTTAACTTGTGATCTTTCTTTTTTGTGTGTGTGTGTGTGTGTTGGAGTCTCACTCTGTAGCCCAGACTGGAGTGCAGTGGTCACTCCCGGCCACTGCAGCCTCAACCTGCTGGGCTCTGGTGATCCTTCCGCTTCAGCCTTCCAAGTAGCTGGCACTACAGGCGTGTGCTACCACGCCCGGCTAGTTTTTTTTGATTTATTGTAGAGATGAGGTCTCACCAAGTTGCCCAGGCGTGCTCAGGCAATCCACTCACCTCAGCCTCCCAAAGCACAGGATTACAGGCTGAGCCACCGAGCCCAGCTAACTTGTGATCTTTCATTTTCTTCATGTGTGTTTATAGAGATATGAATTCCCCCTTAGTACTGTTTTCATGGCATCCCAGGGGTTTGAGGTTTTAGTAAGATGTTTCTTCATTTTCATTTCTTTCCAGGGATATTTTAATCTCTGTTTTGATTTCCATGTTGCCCCAGGAGTTGTTTAGCATCATGCTATTTAGTGTCCATGCCTTTGTGGGTTTTGGGAGAACTTTGTTGGTGTTGATATTTATTTTTATTCCACTGTGGTCTGAGAAGGTACATGGCAGTGTTTCAATCTTATGGAATTTCTTTATGCTTGATTATGACCAAGGATGTGGCTGATCTTAGAGTACATTCCATGTGATGATGAGTAGAATGTATATTCTGTGGTTGTTGGGTGGAGTGTTCTATAGATATCAATAGTTTCATATCTCCTTGTTGATTTTTTGTCTTGATGATCTGTCTAGGGTTGTGAATGTGGTATTTAAGTCTCCAGCTATGACAGTGTTAGCTTGAGACTTAAATATCCCACTCACTAAAAATATCTTTTTTTTTTTTTTTTTTAGCTTACCTAGAAGCTGCTTTAAGTTAGTGCTCTTATGTTGGGTGCATATATGTTGAGGATGGATATTTCTTGTTGATGGATTGAACCTTTTATCATTATGTAGTGACCTTCTGTATCTTTTTACATTTTTATAGTTTAAAGGGTATTTTGTCTAATATTAAGATCATGACTCCTGCTTCCTTTTGTGTTCTGCTTGCCTAAAATTTTGTTTCTCATCCTCTTATTTTGAGTCTGTGATTATTCTTTCTGGTGAGATAAGTCTCTTGGAGACAATATATTGTTGCCTCATGATATTTTATTAATTTTGCCATTCTATGTCTTTTCAGTGGTGTATTTAATCCATTCACATTCAGGCTAATTATTGAGATGTGAGAGTTTATCCTTGTCAAGAGTTTCTTACAGAGTGTGTTGTTGTTGCTGCTGTTTGCTTGTTTATTTGTTTGTTGCCTTTCTTTTGATTTGGGGGTTGATTCATGTGCATTTTCTATCTTTTCCTGCATTCTTGGGAAGGGCTTTATTGTTCTTTTTTCCTTTCTTCTGTGTTTAATACTTTCTTAAGTGTTTCTTGTAGAGCTGGTCTGGAGACAGCGTAAACTCTTAGGGATTGAGTGTCTGGGAAGGATTTTAATTCTCCATCACTGACGAAGCTCAGCTTAGCTGAGTAGGTAATTCTTGGTTGAAATTGTTTATCTTTGAGAACTTTGAAGATTGGCCTTCAAACTCTCCTAGTCTGAAGTGTTTCTGTAGATAAGTCTGCAGCTATTCTAACTGGTCTTCCCCGGTGGGTAGTCTGACCTTTCTCTCTTGCTGCCTTTAGGATTTTTTATATCTACTTTGTGTAGGCAAATTACTATATGTTTAGGAGTCAGTCTTCTCATTTGTTGTCTTGCAGGGGTTCTCTGAATCTCTTGTGTTTGAATAGTCACATCACTGATTAGATGAGGGAAGTTTTCTTGGATAATTTCATGGAATGTTTGTTGCAGGATGGTCTCTGTCTCTCTATCTGCCTCAAGGATTCCAATTAATCTTAGGTTTGGCCTCTTGAAATACTCGTTCATCTCTTGGAGGTTTTGTTCTCTCTTTTTAAGCTTTTTTCCTATGTTTTTAACAGTTTGGGTTAGTTCCATATTTTAGTCCTCAAGCTCTCTGATTCTTTCTTCTGCTTGGTTAATTCTGTTTTCCATGCTTATTAGTGTGTTGTTTATTTCATTCACTGTATTCAGTTATCAACTCCTTCATTCTTTCTTCTTGTCTTTCCTTATTTCTATTTATTCTCTCTATTAATATCCTGGTATCTGGATTTATGGTTTGAGACCAGTCATTCTGGGGCTCTTTATTGTTTGTGTTCCAGAGTCTGTATACTCAGTGGTTGACCTACCAGGGGTCTGTGTGAGACCTATATTCTTCCTTAGGTTTTTCTTCATTTGTGTAGATTTCCCCCTCCCCCCTTTTTAACCTCTTCTTTAATTCTGTTGTTCAGTGTTGGGGGAGGGGTAGCTTTCACTTCTATTTGCTCAATCTCCTATTTTTCCTTATGTAGATACTCTGGCTTTGTTCAATTCTGAAGCTGGACTGGGAGCGGGGGCTGAACTTTCTGCAGTTTTGAGAGTTAATTGCGGGGGGAGCTGTGATTCAGAAACTATCTGCAGATCTCATATCTGCTGACAAGTATGTGGGCCCCCTGGAATCCAGTTTTCACTGCCTTACAATCTGTCCATGCAGTGGGGGTTTGCCCCCAAAAGCAAAATGAGGTAAGAAAAAGGAAAAGAATGGAAAAAAGAAAGAGGAAGATGAGAGGAAGGTGGAGAGAGAGAAGATGAACAGGGAAACAGACAGGCATACCAACTAACAAATGAACAGAGAAACAAACAATGACAGAAAATATTTTAAAAAAACATACAGACAAATGTGAAAACACACAAACTGACAAAAAACCCCCACTGATGTACTCTTCCTCAAAAATACCCATACACAAACAGGAAGTCTTAAAAAAACAGCATTAAAATAACAGAAACAAAGCAAGTATGAAAACGTAAGCAAAAACAGAAAGAAAGAGAGAAGAGGAAAAAAAAACTTAAACAAAAAACAAACTAAAAAACAAGCAAAACAAACAAACAAAACAAAAAAAACCAAAAACTCCCTCTGAGGTCATTCCTGTAACTCCAACTTCCTTTCAGCTCTGGTCTCCAGCCCCTCCCCTCTGCTCTCAGTGCAGGCTGATAGGGTTGCTTTCAACGTGGGTCAGATGCCCCAAGGACTACTGTGGGAGGAGGATGGATCAGATCCGGGCTCACTCTACTCACTGCTGCTACTGTGAAGTCTCCCACTCAGATCTCACGTGTCTGTGCCTGTTCTAGCATGGGGGAGGGGCACCTGTCTCTCTGAGTTGTTGAGGAGATAACCCCTAGGTCCCAGGTTGGAGGCTGGGTGGAGCTGGGTGGGGCAATGCAGGTCACTGCCTGGTCCTGGGATAGAGAAAATGGCGCCAGTCAGTGTTTCCTCACCGATGGTGGGGTTCCTTTCCAGCTTTCCACGACCTGCTTTCTCCATGGATCCTGGGGCTCATGCTACTCTGCTGTCACAGGTGGTGGTGTGGGTTGGGTGCCAGGTGGAGAGGATCAGCTATTTTCTGCTGCCTTTTCTCAGGAGAGCCATGAGAATAGCAGATGATCCCATGTATCAGGGGATGTAATCTCAGGACAGTGGGGGGTTGCAGTCACCTCCGGAGGAGATCCCAGGTGCATGAACCTGAGTCTCCCCTCATACGGACTTTCACTCGCTCACTGGCACACACCCACTCATGCAGAGAATCTTTATGGACACTCGCTTTTGCAGAGACTCTAACAGTCCAACCTGTTCCATCACCATCTTGCTGGAAATCTTGAGAATTCTTAATAGAAAGACCTTGGAGTAGTAATCCAGATGGAGTTACAGATCAATAATATTAACAGCATTCTCAGCTGGGCGCAGTGGCTCACACCTGTAATCCCAGCACTTTGGGAAGTTAAGGCAAGAGGACTGCCTGAACCCAGGGATTCAAGACCAGCCTGGGCAACATTGTGAGCCCATGTCTCTACAATTAAAAAAAGAATTAGCTAGGCATGGCGGTGTGCACCTGTAGTGCCAGCTACTTGGAAGGTTGAGAAGGAAGGACTGAGCCTAGGAGATCAAGGCTGCGGTAACTGTGATCATGCCACTGCACTCCAGCCTGGGCAGCAGAGTGAGACTCCAATTTTTTTGTTGTTGTTTTTTTGAGTTGGAGTCTCACTCTGTTGCCCAGACTGGAGTGCAGTGGCCACTCCCGGCCACCGCAGCCTCGACCTGCTGGGCTCTGGAGATCCTTCCGCCTCAGTCTTCCAAGTAGCTGGAACTACAGGCGCGTGCTACCACACCCGGCTAATTTTTTGATTTATGGTAGAGATGAGGTCTCACCAAGTTGCCCAGGCGGGTCTCGAACCCACGGGTTCAGGCAATCCACTCACCTAGCCTCCCAAGGCACGGAATTACAGGCTGAGCCACCAAGCCCGGCGAGACTCCAGTTTTAAAAAAAAGCTGGGATCGGTGCCTCAGCCTGCAATCCCTGTGCTTTGGGAGGCCGAGGTGAGTGGATTGCCTGAGCCTGTGGGTTCGAGAGAAGCCCCGGCAACTTGACGAGACCTCGTCTCTACAATAAATAAAAAAAAATTAGCTGGGCATGGTAGTGCACACCTGTAGTTCCAGCTACTTGGAAGGCTGAGGCAGAAGGATTGCCTGAGCCCAGCAGGTTGACGCTGGGGTGGCCATGAGCATGCCACTGCACTCCAGTCTGGGCGACAAAGTGAGACTCCAACTCAGAAAAAAACCCAAAACCTAGCATGCTCTACACATGTTTTTATTTCTACTTTATGTAAAATTAAGAAAAGGTAATTGCTCAGCTCAAGTAATAGAAATATCCAAGGAGAGTGTTTTGTGTGGTGAGGGGAACCACCAGAGTCTTCGTGTTAGAATCCCGGTACCACTCACTTACTCATTCAACGAACAGTTACTTATAATAATAGCTGATGTTTATTCAGCTCTCTCTACGTGCCAGACCCTGTGCTAAATGCGTCATTTGAATTGTTTTATCTAATCTTCACCACAAGGTAGATACTGTTCTTGTCCATATTTATGGATGAGGACCCTTGAACTCATGGAGATCACAGTCTCAGAAATGGATCTCAGACCTGAGTATGTTATCTGAGTCCTGGGCTCTCATTCGTTCCAGAATCAAGGGGAGCTAGGATGATGGACTGGCAGGGATACAGACCTTGGTCTCAGGCCAATCAGTTCAGATCCTTTTTCGGCTGGTTGTTACCAGCTGTGTCCTTAGGCAAGTTAGCTCATACTCTGTACCCCACTTTCCTCATTTATGAAATGGACAACACTACCCACTCATGGTGGGTCACGGTGACTGGAGTTTTATTCTGCTCAGGAAGGTTTTCTATATCTTTTGGTTCTTGCAAAGAACCAAATGGTGGGCTACCAATCATTGTGCTTCCACCCTGTCAGCAGGTATAGGCTGTCGACATGGGATGGGCCAACCAGAGACCTCACCTTTCTGCTGAGTCAGTGAGAATGTTGGTTTTTCCCATTGTAGTTGTTAAGCTAAGTAGACTATTGCTGACAGCTAGCTTTCTGTGTTTCACTTGCAAAGTGAAACCAGGTGGAGAGGAACAGAGCTGAGAGATGGAGGGAAAGAACCCTGGTTGTTCACAGAGTGTCTGGATCCAGCCATGCCTACAGACATGCTTCTAGATTGTCCCTTAATTGAGCCAATGTGTTCATTTCTTTTTCTTTTTTTTTTTTTTTTGATTTGTAGTCTCACTCTGTTGCCCAGGCTGGAGGGCAGTGGCATGCTCATAGCCACCCCAGCATTGACCTGCCGGGCTCAGGTGATCCTTCTGCCTCAGCCTTCCAAGTAGCTGGAACTACAGGTGTGCGCTACCACACCCGGCTAATTTTTTTATTTTTATTGTAGAGATGAGGTCTCACCAAGTTGCCCAGGCTGTTCTCAGACCCGTGGTCTCGGCCTCCCAGTGCTGGGATTACAGGCTTGAGCCACCATGCCCAGCCAATACATTCATTTCTATCTTAGATTTGTTTGAGTTTTGTTTCTGTCTATTCCATGACATCTAGAGTAATTTGCTGCTTCCTAGGATTGCTGTAAATATCAAATTGGATAATATACACAAAGCTCTTAGCATGGTGATTGGCACATGGTAAGTGCTCAACAGGCACTAGCTCATGTTATAATGAATACTATGTGGCAGGCCGGATGCTGGACACTAGAGAATCAGAGCTGAATGAGACTCGGTATACCTGTCTTAGAGGATCTCATACTCTAGTGAAGGAAACAGACAAGTCAACAGACAGGCGTAAAACATCATTAGGTACTGGGTCCTGTAGCAATACTGAATAATGAATCCTCTGGAGGGAGTGGTGGTGTAAGTAGGTTGGGGAAAGCTTCCGGGATGACAAGCAGCTTCAAGAGTCTTAAATGGGTGGATGTTCATCCTGGACAAAGTAGGCATGGCAAACACTGTCAGTGCGTCATCCACAAATCACCCCAGAGGTCACCTCCAGCTTTAATAGATCATTCCTAAACACACCCATGTCTTCCTACCGTAAGCATTTCCTGGGCAGAGAAGTATGGTCAGCCCACACATAAAGCAGTGCAGACATGTCAGGAAGTTAACACCCCCCTAGAGGGATTAGGATCTATAATATATCAAGAATTTCTGCAAGCTGATAGGCAAGTATATGAAAAAAAAAAAAAAGAATTCCTAAGATAAGTATGAAAAAGGCAGGCATTCCAAGAAAAAAAAGTAGGCAAAGGACTTGAACAGGCAATTCAATGAAGGTGGAAAGAACTTCTCTACAAACTTTCAAGCCTTCAAACTTGGCCACATGAAAATTAAGGAGTTTTGTTTGATTAAGGGTTTCATAGATAAAGCTTGTAGAAGTTTGAAAAAACTGGGGGAAGAAAGATCTTTTCAAATTTGCTATTGCTGAAACAATAGCAAATGATTAATATTGTGACTATATGAGGAACTCCCAGCAAATCAACAAGAAAAAGACAAGAAACTCTATGGGGAAATGGACAAGGGATATTTATGGATAGGCAAATTACAGAAGGGGAAACTCAGATAGCCAGGGAGTGTTTGCTCAATCTCCTTAAATATTCAAAGTAATGAAATTAAGACAATGAGATACCACCTTACACCCATCGGCATGGCAAAAAGAAAAAAATAGTTGGATGATAAAAAGCTGGCAAGCTTGGATAACATAGTGAGACCTTGTCTCTACAAAAAAATCAAAAATCAAAAATTAGTCAGATGTGGTGATTTGCACCTGTAGCCCCAGCTAATAGGGATGCTGAGGTGAAAGGATTGCTTGAGCCCAGGAGGTGGAGGCTGTGGTGAGCCATGATTGTGCTACTTACTGCACTCCAGCTTGGGTGACAGAGTGAGACTCCAACTACAAAAAAAAGGTGTTGGCAAGGATGAGGAGAGACTGGAGCCCTTAAACACTGCTGCTGAGGACCAAGCAAGGACTCAGTTTCTACCTTTTCAGCTAGGGTGTCCATCTTCAAGTTCATCTCACAATTCACGATGGCCACTGGAACTTTGACCTTCACAGGTTTATTCCAAGCAGCAGGAAGGAAGGAAGAATTGGAAGAGGGTTAAATGGGGGCACCTCCTCTCACATTTCACTGGGCAGAACTTAGTTCTAGGGACTCACTAGTAACAAAGAAGCTGAGAAAAGTTATGTTTTGGCTGTGTACATAGATGACCTGAATAAAATCAGTTGTCTCACTAAAGAAGAAGAGGATGGTGGATATTGAATGTCTATTAGCCTCTCTGACTTGGTCTCCTCACCACAGCTGAGTGCCTATCTGCCAACAGCAGTGGCCCTGAGCCTTCAATATGGTCGGTTGTGAGAGGACCAGCCTGAGGCTTTCACTATGGACACAGCATAGATTTGTCCTCACTGAAACAGACATTTATTCTAGCTATTGGTTTGCATTCTCTGCCTGCCAGGCTTCTGCCAGCAACATCATCAGTGGATTTCCTGAATGTCTTATTCACCACCGTGGTAGGCCAAAAAACATTGCTTCTGACCAAAGACCTCATTTTTCAGAAAAAGAAGTAAAAAAATTGGCCGAGGAGCATGAGATTCACTAGTCTTACTTTCATCACCAGAGTCATCCAGCTTTATGGGGCCGGTGACATGGCCAAATGGGTCTCTGAGTATCAGTTAGAAGACAACCTCGAATGAATCTGAAGTGCTGTCCTGGAAGATTTGGCTTTGAATCAGCAAACAATGCAAGGATTGTTTTCTGGAGTCCATGGGTCAGGGAATCTTGGGCTGGATAACTCAGTCATTAAATTTTTGCCCCTCTGCCAGGCACAGTGCACACTTGTAGTTTCAGTTACACGAGAGGCTGAGAGGGAAGGATTGCTTGATTTGGGTTTGGCCACCAGAGGTTTGGGACCAGTCTGGGCAACATAGTGAGACAGACCCCCATGACTCCCTTCAAATTTCCCAAGACCTCAGGCTCTGCCAATTTAGAAGTCTTAATATCCAAAAGAAGAATGTTTCCATCGGGGTACACAACGGGGATTTCCCTGATTTGGAAGTTGATGCTAACATCTGGCCATTTCAGATTCCTCATATCCTGGATGAACAAATAAAAAATAAAAAATAGGGAAGTGGGATAATTTCTATGTTGGCCTCAGCATTTGACTCCAGCTGTTGATGGGAGGAGATAGCTGCATGACAGGAAGAAGCATGCCTCTGGATCCCTGGAAATCCCCTGGAGGGGGACTTCTAATTCCATGACCGCTGGTGAAAGTTAATAGCAGACGACAGCAACTTAGTCTGAGCAAAACAACCATGGGCTCGGCATCCTCCTGAATGAAGTTTCAATGGTCCTGTGAGGTAAAAACCTCTGACCATATGAAGGCAAAGGGAAAATGGAATGGGCAGAAGAAGAAGGATGTTGTCAGTGCCTCATGGCCTGTGGAGGCAATGAGAATTCTAGCACTTCTCCTTAGCGTTTCTTTTCTTTTCTTTTTGAGTTGGAGTCTCACTCTGTCGCCCAGGTTGGAGTGTAGTGGCACACTCACAGCCTTGACCTGCTGGACTCTGGTGATCCTTCTGCCTCAGCCTTCCATGTAGCTGGAACTACAGGCACGCACTAGCACACCCAGCTAATTTTTTGATTTACTGTAGAGATGAGGTCTCGTCAAGTTGCCCAGGCTGGTCTCAAACCCGTGAGCTCGGCAATCCTCTCACCTCGACCTCCCAAAGGGCTGGGATTATAGGCGTGAGCCACCATGCCTGGCCAGCACTGCTCTAGATAGTCTCCTTTCTTTGCTATGTGACACATATATTTATGATGATGCTAATTGTCCCTCTTTCTTCCTCTACCATTTTGTTATAGGGTGGTTTGTTGGTGGTAAACTTTGCAATTTAGTGTGTGGTATGACCATAGACAGAAAACATTGTTTCCAAAAGAGTAGAAGAAAAATGTCAATATAATACAAGGGAGGAAAAGAAACAAAAATAAAACACAGTGATTGGTCAGGGTTGCATTGCAGACAACAGTGTCCACCCAGCAGGCCTAACTGGAGCAGGTTGACTTGGGTGATTAGGATGAAGAATATTAAGATGGAATTGGAACACACCAGATTCCCAAAGCCCCAAGCAGTAACTGCTGAGACTTTGGATGTTTCTTTCTGAGGAAAGAATAAGAGTGTTGATGTTTGATTGAGATAAGTTTGCCTTAGCTGGGGGGGTAACATGCTGTGTTTGTTTAATGGAAGTTTAAAAAAGGAAAGTAGGGCGGAAATGAATACAATGTGAATAACTAAGGAGTAGGCTGTGGCAAGTGCTGAAAACCAACAGACCCTACTCTGCACCCCTCCAAACCTCTTTCCATCATGACTTCGTGTACTGTATAGGCTGGGAGGCTAGAGAGGACATTTCCAGTCTCTCATGCAGCTAGGTTTTCCGTCACCTGGCTTCTGCCAAGAAGATGGAAGTGAACCAGAAGCAGAAGGAAGACTTGAGCCCTGGGAGGAGGTGCGCACACGGCTCTTTTGGATGCTCTGTGGTAAAAGTGTTTCAGTTCTTCATAGGCAGCTGCAGTGGAGGCTCTCAGGCCAGGTCAGCTCCTGGCTTTGATGCTGAGCAGGCATGTCAGCAGTTTCGTGTCTTGGCAGCTTTCCCGACTGCTACATGGGCAGCAGGGTTCTTGAGTCAGCAGCAGTGGCAGAAGCTCTCCTGCCAGGCTAGTTTTACGGTGAGATTCAGGGATAATTCCTGAAAACTCAGCCCAGAGTCTTCTTTTCAGTCCTTCTAATGAGTCTGAAACCAAGTTAATCACCGAAGACAACCTGTTCCGGTTAAGCCTGCTGGGTGGACACTGTTGTCTGCAATGGAACCCTGACTAATCACTGTATTTTATTTTTGTCTTTTCCTCTCTTTTATTAAATTGACACTTTTTCTTCTACTCATTTGAAAATTATATGTTTTCTGTCTATAACCATGCCACCTTGAATGCATCTGATCTCATCTGAAAGTTATGTTTTCTTTTTCTTTCTTTGTGCTTATCCATAATTATTACAATTCATATTTCTGTTAGTTTCTCCTGTCAATTTCTAAAACTTATCAACACTTACATTTTCCTTCCCAACAAGACAGCATCCAAGCATTCTTACCTGCTTCTGGCCACCACCATCCCACTACCAAGTTGGTTTCCTGTGTTGCTCCCAGGGCAAGGTCTGAGGAAGAGAGGCAGCCAAACTTGTTAGTTTGCGATATTGTCAGGAACTGGAAGTGTGTCATTTTCAGCATGCACGTTTACCTCTTTAAAAAATAATGCTGAAGAACAACACATCTCCAAATAGATCATGTAAGAATGCTAACACACTGGAGAGCCAATGCTTATTTCACGGAACATGGTTCACTGTTTTTCTATAGACCTTGCAATCAAATTTCTCTTGCCTTTTCCGTGTATACATTCAACAATTCAACACATGTTTATGGAAGAACTACTATGTGCTAAACACCGTGGCATGCTCTTGGAATACATCAGTGGACAAAGCCGACAAAGATTCCTGCCTCATGGAGCTTATCTTCTGGCAGGGAAGAAAGGCAATATAAACCATTACAATAAATGCCTACCTTTTATACTACGTGAGAAGGTGGGAAGTCCTCTAGAAAAAAGGACAAGTAGGCAGAGTCAGGGGGATAGGTCATGTCTGGGGAGAGGGGACAGGTCACAGTATTCAATCACATGGGCAGCATGAGCCTCACTGAGAAGCTCAGACTTGAAGCAGGGAGGGGGTGAGCTGAGCAGATATGTAGGGAAGTAGAAGGAACAGCCACACAAGGGCTGTGAGACCTGGGGCAAGACTGGTACATTTTATCTTATTTTAAATATACCATTGAGAAACATCTTTCTTTTTTCTTGAATTCAGGCCATCAAATTTCTGCTTATGTAAAAGTATATAAGCAGTATACACTGTTTACCATGCTTAATTAAATACCAGGCAAGTGTTGGTCATTACATTTTAAAGTGCCCTGCACCAATGGGCTAGATATTGTCCATGGGCATTCTGACCCCCTTCTGTGGTCTGACCTCTATTTCAGAGGCTAAATAGCTAAAAAAAAACATTTTTTCTGGACTCCCTTGCAGTTAGGGTCTGGATGGGATGTAAGTCCTCCCAGTGAGACTCACTCATGTGAGATATGGAAGCCTCACATGAGACTGAGGTTGTCTTCCTGTGACAACAGTAGCTGGTAAGCAAGTTCTGACTAGTGTGATGGTGTATCTGGAATCTAGTCACCAACTTCATGGGTTTGGGACAATTGAACAGCAGCAGTGGTGGTATCAGTGACCTTGATAGCAATTGTGGTAAAACCTTAAAAACAAGGAGGTCCCAGACCTCTACTACTCCAGCTCCCCCAGTTATTTTGTAATAATCAGCTCTCTGCATTAAATCATTTCTGCTTTGAAATGCCTACATGGGTTTTTATCATTTCTGCTTTGAAATACCTACATGGGTTTTTATCTACTAAATCCTGAGTGATAGAGTTTTGCAACAACTGGTGACCTTTTGTCTCAGGTGAATTTAATTGCTTGTGGTACATTTTGGATAGCTCCCAACTCTTTTCTCTACTAGCAATATGAACAGCTTTTCAATAATTAATTCATCTTTGAAGCAAAATGTGCCCATTATAGCTCTGCTATGGTTTGAGTGTCTCCTCCAAATTGCATAGTGAAATGTAATTGCCATTGTGATGGTATTAAGAGGTGGGACCTTTAAGAGGTAATTAGATCATGAGGACTATGTCCTTATGAATAGATTAATGCCATTATTATGGGAATAGTTTTCACCAAAGTGGGTTCCTGATAAAAGAATGAAGTTTGGCCCTCATCCTCTCCCTTCCCCACACACTTGTTTGTCCTCTGCCTTCTGCCATGAGATGATGCAGCAAGAGGGCCCTCAAAGGGTGCTGAGCAGATGCCAGTGCCATGCTCTTGGGCTTCCCAGCCTCCAGACCCATGAGTCCAATACATTTTTTTCTTTATAAATTACCCAGTCTGTGGTGTTTTGTTATAGCAATACAAAACAGACTTAGATGACCTCTTTTACATGCCTGAGTCAGAAAAATTAAAGCATATCCTGATATTGCAGGCAAACTGTTCACAGATGGTTCCTTTTGTAGATACTTATCTATGAGAATGAGGATTGCCTTGATACTGGCCATTCATACAAAACATAGGTATTCAATAAATGCTAAAACTGCTGTAAGATTGGAATAGTCTTCGTGACCTCCAGCTCCAAAAAAAATTTTTTTTGAGTCAGAATCTCATTCTGTCACAGGCTGGAGTGCAGTGACGTGACCACTGCTCACCACAGCCTGGACCTCTCTGGCTCAGGTGATCCTTCTGCCTCAGGCTCCCGAGTAGCTGGCACTACAGGTGAGCATCACCATGCCTGGCTAATTTTTAACATTTTTTCCTGTAGAGATAAGGTTTCACTATGTTGCTTAGGCTGATCTCAAACTCCTGGGCTCAAGCAGTCTTCCCACCTCAACCTCCCAAAGTGTTGAGATTACAGGCAACAGCCACTACACATAGACCCCAATTTCTTTCTTTTTTTTTTTTTATTATAAAAATGTGAGGTACAATTCAGGGCTAGGTATACAAACTTTGATTATGCAGGTACCCTTGTTGATGAGGTATGCCCCTCCCTCCCCTAACAGTTTCCCTCAACTGCCAATCTCATCCTCCCTCCCCTGACAGTTTCCCACTACTGCCAATCGCTTTCTTATAGTATTATAATTGTTCAAGTTCCGCTTATGAGTGAGAACATGTGGCACTCTATTCTTTGTTTCTGTGATAGATCACTGAGTATGATTGACTCTAAATCCATCCAAGTTGCTGCAAAGTCCATATGTTTGCCCTTCTTTATGGCTGCATAATATTCCATTGTGTATACGTACCACATTTTTTTTATCCAGTCCAGCTTCCATGGGCAACATGGCTGGCTCCATGTTTTTGCTATTGTAAATAGAGCTGCAACAGGTATATTCCCAATTGGGGGATTGCTGGGTCATATAGAAGGTCAATTTCTAGTTCTTTCAGAAACCACCACACTGTCTTTCAAAGAGGTTGCCCTAGTTTGCATTCCCACCAACAGTGTAGAAGAGTTCTTTTTTCTCCACATCCTTGTCAGCATCTGTTGTTTGTTTTATTAATGGTGGCCATTCTTACTGGGGTTAGGTGGTATCTCAATGTGGTTTTGATTTGCATTTTTATGGTGTTGAGTGAAGCTGAGCACTTTTTCATGTGTCTGTTGGCTGCCCATATATCTTCTTTTGAGAAGTTTCTGTTTATGTCTTTTTCCCACTTTTTAATTGGGGCTGTTTGTTTTTTTTCTTTTGGTGCATTTGAATTCCTTGTAGATCCTAGATATTAGGCCTTTGTCAGAAATACAGTTGGCAAATATTTTTTCCCATTCTGTGGGCTGTCTCCCTGCTCTCTTGATGGTTTCTTTTGCTTTGCAGAAGCTCATTAGTTTGATGAGGTCCCACTTGTCTATCTTGTTTCTATCTTATGGTATTTAGGGTTCTGAATAGGAATTGGTTGCCAGTTCCAATTTCCATAAGGGTGTCTCCTGCATTTTCTAAGATTCTTATAATTTGAGGTTTTACGTTTAGGTCTTTGATCTTTGATTTAATTTTTGTGTATGGGGATTGGTAAGGGTCCCGTTTCAATCTTCTACATGTGATCAGTCAGTTTTCCCAGCACCATTTACTGAATAGGTTTTTCTCTCCCCAGTGGTTGTTGTTGGAGACTTTGTCAAAGATGAGTTGGTTGAGAAATTGAGGCTTTGCTTTCGGAATCTCTATCCTGTTCCATTGGTCTATATGCCTGTTCTTGTACCAATACCAGGCTATTTTGATTACTGTAGCCTTATAGTAAAGTTTGAAGTCTGGAAGTGTGATACCTCCTGCTTTGTTTCTTTTGCTAAGGATTGTTTTGGCTATTTGTGGTCATTTATGTTTCCATATGAATTTCTGTATTGTCATTTCCAGGTCCGAGAAGAATGATGTTGGTAACATAATGGGTATTGTGTTGAATCTGTAGATTGCCTTTGATAGGATGGACATCTTAACAATGTTGATTCTTCCTATCCATGAGCATGGAATATTTTTCCATTTGTTTGTGTCTTCTTGTATTTCTTTAAGCAGTGTTTTGTAACTCTCACTGTGAAGGTCTTTTACTTCTCTGGTTAGGAAGATGCTGAGGTATTTCATATTTTTGGTGGCTATTGTGAATGGAATTGTGCTTTTCATTTGGGTCTCTGCTTGTTGTTGGTGTTCAGGAATGCAACTGTCTTTTGCACATTTATTTTATACCCTGAGACTTTGCCAAAGTCCTTTATCAGTGCAAGCAGGTTTTTGACAGATTCTCTTGGATTTTCAAGGTATAGAATCATATCATCAGCAAAGAGGGATAACTTGACTTCTTCTTTTGCTATTTGGATACCCCTGATTTCCTTCTCTTGTCTATTTGCCCGAGCTAGGACTTGCAACACAATATTGAACAAGAGGGGTGAGAGTGGGCAGCCTTGTCTTGTTCCAGTTTTCAGGGGAAATGTTTCTAGTTTCTGTCCATTTAGCATTATGTTAGCTGTGGGTTTTTCATAGATAGTGCTTACTATTTTGAGGTATGTTCCTTCTATACCTAGATGTTTGAGGGTTTTTATCAAAAAGTGTTGCTGGATTTTATCAAAAGCTTTTTCTGCATCTAATGAGATAATCATGTGGTTCTTGTTTTTACATCTGTTGATGTATTTAATGACATTTATGGTCTTGTAAATGTTGAACCAGCCCTGCATCCTGGGGATGAAGCCTACTTAGTCATGGTGGATGCTTTTTGAGATGTGTTTTTGCGTCCGATTTGCTAGAATCTTGTTAAGGATTTTGCATCTATGTTCATAAGGGATATTGGGCTGTAGTTCTCTTTCTTGGTTGGATCTTTACCTGGTTTGGGTATCAGTGTGATGTTAGCTTCGCAAAATGATTTGGAGAGAATCCCTTCTTTCTCAATTGCCTGGAATACTTTCAGTAGGATTGGTATCAGCTCCTCCTTATGTTTTGTAGAATTCTGCTGGAAAGCCATCTGGTCCAGGGCTTTTTTTGGTAGGTAGTTTTTGTATGACAGAGCCAATTTCCTGGGTTGTTATCAGTCTATTTAGTGTCTCAATGTCTTCTTGTTTCAACATGGGGAGGTTGTGTAATGTCAGAAAGTCCTCCATTTCATCTAGGTTATCAAGTTTGTTTCCATATAGGTGTACATAGTAATCTCTGATAATCTTTTGTATTTCTTCGGGGTCAGTTGTGATTTGATCTTTTGTACTTCTAATTGTGTTTATTTAGGCTCTTTCTCTCTTTTTCTTGGTCATTCTGGCTAGGGGCCCATCAATCTTGTTAATTTTTTCAAAGAACCAGCTTTTTGTTTTGTTGATGTTTTCTGTGATATTTTTGTCTTCCGTGTCCTGTATTTGGGCTCTTATTTTTGTGATTTGTATTCTTCTGCTAAAGTTGGGTTTTGGTGGTCTTTCTTTCCAGCTCCCTTACGTGATTCGTTATGCTCTCCACTTGTGATCGTTCCATTTTCTTGATGTGTGCTCATAGAGATATAAATTCCCTTCTGAGAATTGCTTTCAGGGTATCCCAGAGATTTTGGTAAGATGTTTCTTCATTTTCATTTGTTTCCAGGAATCTTTCAATTTCTTCTCTGATTTCAGTGTTGACCCAGTCATTGTTCAGCATCATGCTGTTTAGTGTCCATGTCTTTGTGGACTTTGGGGAAATGTTTCTGGTTTCGATATTT
>CAUYQG010125354.1:0-12204 GCA_963574415.1 Tarsius wallacei | reverse complement strand
GGGTTCGAGACCCGCCTGGGCAAGCAAGACCTCATCTCTACAATAAATCAAAAAATTAGCCGGGCGTGGTAGCGCGCGCCTGTAGTTCCAGCTACTTGGAAGGCTGAGGTAGAAGGATCGCCGGAGCCCAGCAGGTCGAGGTTGCAGTGGCCGGGAGCGGCCACTGCATTCCAGTCTGGGCGACAGAGTGAGACTCCAACTCAAAAAAAAAAAAAAAAAACATGCTCAGTCTGAAATAAAATATAGAGATTCAAAATAGCCCTTGAAGATTCAAGTAGAAATACAGATAATTAGAGAATGTGCCTTAAAGTTAAAATATGCATTTGGTGAAAGTTGAGGCATTACTACTGACCTTATAGAAATGCAAAGGATTATAAGGGAATACTATGAACAATTGTACATCAACAAATTAACCTGAGCCCACGGGTTCTAGACCAGCCTGGGCAACTTGACAAGACCTTGTCTCTACAATTAAACAAACAAACCAAAAAATTAGCTGAATGTGGTGGCGCACACCTGTAGTTCCAGCTACTTGGAAGGCTGAGGCAGAAGAATTGCCTGAGCCTGGTAGGTCGAGGCTGTGGTAGCTATTATCATGCTACTGCACTCCAGTCTGGGCAACAGAGTGGGACTCCAACTCAAAAAACAAACAAACAAATAACCTACGTGAAATGGACAAATTCCTAGAAACACACAAATTATAAAAATTTACTCACCAAGGGTGTCTGAACAAAGCACAACTGTATACCTAATCCTTAACTGTACCCCACAATACGATAATAAAAAATACTGATTATAAAAAAAAATTTACTCAAGAAGAAATAAAAAATCTCAACAGAGCTGTGACAAGTAAATCTATTAGTAAAAAAAAAAAAATTCCCAACAAAGAAATAGTCAAAACCAGATGGTTTCATTAGTGAATTCTACCAAATACATTTAAAATATATATTACTAATCTTTTTCAAACTCTTTCAAATAATAGGAGAGGATGCTTTTTAACTTATAGGAAGCCAGAATTACTATGATATCAAAAGCAGTAACGATTTCTCAAAAAAGAAAACTACAGACTATATTCCTTATGACTATAGATGTAAAAATTCTCAACAAAATACTAACAAACTGAATCCGACAGCATATTAAAAAGATTGTACACCATGAACAAGTGGGATTTATCCCAATAATTCACAGCAGTTAAACCTAAAAAAAAGTCAACAAATTTAAGAACACCACATTAGTAGAATGAAAGAAAAAAGTCACACGATAATCTTAATTGATGGAAAATACACATGCAATATTCAGCAAAACCCAATATCTTTCATAATTATAACACTAATTGGACAAAAAAATGAGCAGAGCCACAGAGAAATGATAAATACTATCAAGATTATCCACATATATATAAAGAGAGTCCCTTCAAGAAGAGAGGAAGAGAAAAGGCAAAAGAATATTTGAAGAAATAATGGCTGAAAATTTCCCAAATTTGATGAAAAATATTAATCTGTGTATCCAGGAAAACAACAAACTCAAAATAAGATAAACTCTAATAGATCCACACATAGACAAATCACTATAAAATTGCCAAAAGACAAAGACAATCTGTTTGTTTATATTTTGAGTCAGTGTCTCAGTCTAATGCCCAGGCTTGAGTGCAGTGGCATGCTCATGGCCACCGCAGCCTCAACCTGCTGGGCTCAGGTGATCACAGGAGCCACAGGTGTGAGCCACCACTCCTGGCTAATTCTATTCTCCTCGGACCAGAGAATTGGGTATTTCATATGAGTGTCACACAAAGCTTTTAACATGTGATGAGCCCAAAGACTAAATCACACACCAGGCTGAAAGCTAAAGAAGTTGTTTTAGAAAATAATATTTATTTGAGGACCAATAAATCAATAATTCTTCACCCAGCTTTCTCTTCCTCATCTTCATTAGGTTTTTGTTCTTTGGCCTCAGGATGCATGAGAATGACCCTCATCTATGGTCACATGATCTAAATGCTGTGGCTGCTTGCTACTGAGGTCCCTCCACTTGACCTTTGTCCAGGCCAGATATAGTGCCCTCACTTCAGTGAATTTCTGTTTCTGCATTGTCTGAATAGAATCACATGTACCTTTTTCAAGCATAGAGATGGACAGAAGAAATGGAGGAGCAAACAGTAATGGTGTTTCTGGAGGGAAGATCTAACAGAATAATGTGGAAAGTGGGCTGAAAAGGCCCTTGTCTGGCCACTTTTAGCCTCCTGACTTGAAAGAAGTTGAGAATAAAATCAGGACTTACATAATTTTGGCACAGAGGTGGCACTCACCACTGTAGGTAACCTGGTCACTGCCACATATGGGTTCACTGGGCTTGATGTAGGAGAGAAGCCAACACTTATTTATATTCTTGATGCATTCAACCTAAAGATGAGACACATACAACTGTTTCATATGCTTTCCTCCAGGTCCTTTGGCCATTATCACTGATAGCAGGGGAGGGCGATAGAATTAGGAGCGCCAGATCAAGATTTACAGATCAGGCTTCAGATGCCTCAGTGTTTGACTCCGGTACTTACCACCAACAATATGTATATAATTATAATGTTATATGTAATCTATGCAGTCCCAAGTCCCCCATACATTCCTTATTAATCTAAAAAATCCCTGCCTTACCAACCACAAAACGTGATTATTAGGTTACATTGAGCAGAAGTAGGGATAGATCTTTCAATGTTAAATTTTCTTGTGAATATCACTGAGTGACTTATCACATATGGTGCCTCAGATGGCTGTGGGCTCAAACTTGTCACAGTGGGGTAGGGATGTAGAAGAAAGGAAACAGAATATCTCATAGGACCTTGGTGTGAGGGAGGCAGGACATGTCCTGGCATATCATAGTGGAAAGAGTATTCACTGCAGCATAGGATTGACCTGAATTTGTGCCACAACAGTTATATGAGCTGATTGGGATAATGCTTGGGAAGAGAGCTCAGGAACATATAAAATGTGGCACACAGCCGGGCTCGGTGGCTCAGCCTGTAATCCCGTGCCTTGGGAGGCTGAGGTGAGTGGATTGCCTGAGCCCGCGGGTTCGAGACCCGCCTGGGCAACTTGGCAAGACCTCATCTCTACAATAAAAAAAAAAAAAGAAAATTAGCCAGGTGTGGTAGCGCACGCCTGTAGTTCCAGCTACTTGGAAGACTGAGGCGGAAGGATCGCCGGAGCCCAGCAGGTCGAGGCTGTGGTGGCCGGGAGCAGCCACTGTACTCCAGTCTGGGTGACAGTGAGACTCCAACTCAGAAAAAAGAATTTAAAAAATAAAAATAAATAAATAAATAAAAATGTGGCACACATACATAGTGACTCAGCTTTTATTGCTGTGTTGTTTCTATATAAGTTCCCTCTGTTCTCTACCTCCCAGAAGAAAGAGGGGGCTATCAGGGAAACTCCCTCTCACTTCCTGTTCTTGGAAACCAAGGAAACAGTTCACCTTTATCTCCTCCGGGTGAGCTCCTTTGAAGATTGTAAGAAGGGGGATAGCTGGAAGACAAAAGCACATACAGAAGAGTTGCTGTCTTGTCTTCTGCCCTCAGGGAAAAAGCTAGGGGGAGGGAGTCCCTGTATGACACACAGGAAGCATCAGATCCCATCAGAGGAGGCTGAATTCTTCATTTCTTTATATGTAAAATATTTATTTATTTATTTATTTTTGAGTTGGAGCCTCACTCGGTTACCCGGGCTGGAGCGCAGTGGCACACTCACAGCTCCACCAGCATCAACCGGCTGAGATCTGGTGATCCTTCCGCTTCAGCCTTCCAAGTAGCCAGAACTATAGGCACGTGCTACCACACCCAGCTAATTTTTTCTTTATTTATGATAGAGACGTGGTCTCGCCAAATTGCCTGGGCTGGTCTTTAACCCACGGGCTCAGGCAGTCCACTCACCTCAGCCTCCCAAAGTGCTGGGATTACAAGCTGGGCCACACTGAGCCTGGCCTTAAAAAATTTTACATTCAGGAGGTCTAAGTGCATGTTTATTACATAGGTATTTGTGTACTGGTGGGAATTGGGCTTCTGGTGTCCTTGTTTGCAAATAGTGAACACTGTGAAACAATAGGTAAATGTTCAAACCCTCCCCCCACCATACTTCCCTTTTTGGTGTTCTCTGCATCTATTATTTCCATCTGTATGTCCTTGATTATCCATTGCTTAGCTTCTACTTGCGGTATTTGCTTTTCTGTTTCTGAGTTAGTTCACTTAGGATAATGGCCTCTAGCTCCTTCCATGATGCTGCAAAGGACATCATTTCATTCTTGTTTATGGCTGCATAGTATTTCATGGTGTGTGTGTATGTGTGTGTGTGTGTGTGTGTGTGTGTGTGTGTGTGTCTCACATTTTCTTTATCCAATCAATCACGCTGATTGACACTTAGGTTGGTTCCGTGGCTTTGATGCAAACTAAAGGAGTGAAGAATCAGGAAACATCTGCCTCTCACCCTCTTGTAAAATGGAGATAATTAATTCTGATTCTTCCATTTCATGAGTAAAGAACAACTTCTATAATCCTTTCTCAGTTATTTTTAGTAAACATGCTCATAGTTATAAATTACTGTGAAATCATTAAATTGAGATACCTTAAAAGATGGTAAGTTTCAGCCAGGCTTGGTGGCTCAGCCTGTAATCCCAGCACTGTGGGAGGCTGAGGCGAGTGGATTGCCTGAGCCCACAGGTTCAAGACCAGCCTGGGCAACTTGGCAAGACCTTGTCTCTACAGTAAAATAAAAAATTAGCCGGGCATGGTAGCGTGTGCCTGTAGTTCCGGCTACTCGGAAGGCTGAGGCGGAAGGATCGCTGGAGCCCAGCAGGTTGACGCTGGGGTGGCTGTGAGCATGCCACTGTACTCTAGCTGGGACAATAGAATGAGACTCCAACTCAAAAAAAAAAAAAAGATGGTAAGTTTCATTAGTCTTACATATTCAATCCAAAGCAGTCTTTGCAATTACACATGTATATAAAATTTTATCTTATATAAATATATAATAATTATATATTGTAATCACACATTATAATTTTTATAATATATAATGTGGACAGTATGTTATCAACTATTTTATATATATCAGCTTTATTGAAATATAATTAAAATATCTATATTCACCTATATTTGCCATCACATAGAGGATGAGGGTTTAACAAAAGAAAAACAAGAATTCACCTATTTATTTATTTATTTTTGAGTTGTGGGTCTCACTCTGTCACCCAGGCTGGAGTGCAGTGGCATAGTCGTTGCTAATCATAGATCGACCTCCTGGGCTCAGGCAATCCTTCCGCCACAGCCTCCCAAGTACCTGGGACTACAGGCACATACTACCACACCCGGCTAATTTTTTGACTTTTTGTAAAGACAAGATCTTGCTATTTGCTTAGGCTGGTCTCAAACTCCTAGGCTCAAGCAATCCTCTCACCTCAGCCTCCCAAAGAGCTGGGATTATAGGCTTGAGCCTACTGTGCCTGGCCAGAATTCACCTATTTAAAGTGTGCATACAGTTCAATGGTTTTTAGCATATTTACAGATTTATTCAGCTGTCATCACAAGGATTTTTTTTTCTTTTCTTTTCTTTCTTTCTTTTTTTTTTTTAACCACAGCAGTTTTAAGGCATTTTCATCATCCCAAAAAGAAACCCTGTATCCATTAGCAGTCACTTGACCCTCTTTCAACAATTCCCCCTCCCGCCCTACCCTTTACTAACCTCCCTTGGGAGCACAATTCCAAATAGAAGTTGGTATACTAAAAACATGTTTCAGTGTAGCACCAAAAATCTTTTATAAATACAGCCATTTTGGAAAGACGATTCTGTATCAAAAGTGTTATTCCTGTGTATCTACATTATGTATGCATATCTCATCTCTGTCATAATTGTTTCTGTAATTTTCTCCTGAGTAGCAGTCATAACCACCCTAGTCTCTGGACCGTCTATATCCATATCCTCCAGGATGACTATCATATCTGCCGCTCCCATAGCCCTGGTCCTCACTACCTCTAGAGTAGCCACAACCATGGACCCCAAAAGTACCCCCTCTGGTTTCCCGGGCAGAGTTGACTACATGGTCCACATGGATCTGGTGACTGTCCTGGGACTCTCCATTCATGGCTCTCATGGCATCCGAGGCATGCTGGGTTGGTGAAGGCGATGAAGCCAAAACCCCGGAATGGCTGAGTCTCCCGGTCTTGACAACAACCACCTTAGAAATAGGGCCAATGCTGCTGAAGTTGTCTTCCAGTGCCTGCTCATCGGTGTCAACGTTGAGCCCTCCCAGAAAGAGCTTTCCTTCTTCAGAAGACATGGCTGTGAGTTCGAGTCCTGGAAGTTAAAAAGTAAAAGAGCCAGACAGACGGCGAGCTCTAAGGACCGGAGAGAACAGGCCTATTTATTCTTTTATTGAAGTAAAAAAAAATCATTCTTGGACAATATTGCATCTAAGAGTATGAATACAATATTGCATCTGTGAATAACAAGTTATCTATGGCTCATAATTTCTCATAAAACACTTCACCTACTGTGAGCAACACATAAATATTTTTTGATGGATTGCCAAGTAGAAAAAAAAAGAACAAAACACAAATTTACATCTTGTCATCGGATTCAAAATATATTTTTCCCACTATACATAAATCATAGCATAAAAAATAAAGTTCTCTGCCGGGCATGGTGTCTCAAGCCTGTAATCCCAGTACTTTGGGAGGCTGAGGTGAGAGGACTGCCTGAGCTCAGGGGTTCAAGACCAGCTTGGGCAACTTGGTGAGACCTCATCTCTACAATAAATCAAAAAATTAGCTGGGCATGGTGGTGGCCGCCTGAAATTCCAGCTACTTGGAAGGCTGAGGCAGAAGGATAGCTTGAGTCCAACAGGTAGAGGCTGTGGTGGCTGTGAGCATGCCACTGCACTCCAGCCTGGGCAACAGAATGAGACTCTGACTCAAAAAATAAAATATAAATAAATAAATAAAGTTCTCAGGACCGGGTGCAGTGGCTCAAGCACTTTGGGTGGCCAAGGTGAGAGGATTGCCTGAACCCAGGGATTTACGACCAGCCTGGGCAACTTGGTGAGACCTCGTCTCTACCATTAAAAAAAATAAAAAAAAAATTAACCAGGTGTGGTGGTATGTACCTGTGGGTCCAGCTACTTGGAAGGCTGAGGCAGAAGGATCAAGTGAGCCCAACAGGTTGAGGCTGCGGTGGCCGTGAGCGTGCCACCGCACTCCAGCTTGTACGACAGAGTGAGACTCCAAATAATAAAAAAAAAAATTCTCTCAAACTGCTACAGGGGAGCATTTGTCAGTAGTCTGCTATTTGTGTGGAGGGTTTAAAAATTCTTGGGGTAGCCGGGCTCGGTGGCTCAGCCTGTAATCCCGTGCTTTGGGAGACTGAGGTGAGTGGATTGCCTGAGCCCGCGGGTTCGAGACCCGCTGGGCAACTTGGCGAGACCTCATCTCTACAATAAATCAAAAAACTAGCCGGGCGTGGCAGTGCACGCCTGTAGTTCTGGCTATTTGGAAGGCTGAGGCGGAAGGATCGCCGGAGCCCAGCAGGTCGAGGCTGGTGGCCAGGAGCGGCCACTGCACTCCAGTCTGGGCGACAGAGTGAGACTCTAACTCAAAAAAAAAAAAATTGGGGGGGGTAAATTGGCAAATAATAATTGTACATATTTACAGGGTACAAAGTGATGGTATAATTTCTAAAAGCAATATTGAATCATTGAATCAAGCTAATTAACATATCCATTACCTCAAATACTTATTGTTTGTGGTGAGAACCTTTAAAATTTACTATCTTAGCAGTATTGAAATGTACCATACACTATTATTAACTGTATTAATATGCTGTGCAATAGATCTCAAAAGCAAACTTATTCCTCCTGAGACTTTGTACCCTTTGATCATCATCTTCCCATTGCCCCCAACCCCCATTCTATAGGAGCTATCATTCTACCCTCTTTTCTTTTTTCTTTTTTTTTTTGAGAAAGGATATTCCTCTGTCACCCAAGCCTCAGCCTTCCAAGTAGCAGAAACTATAGGCATAGGCCACCATGGCCGACTAATTTTTTGATTTATTGTAGAGACAAGGTCAAGTTGCCCAGGTTGGTCTCAAACCTCTGGACTCAGGCAATCTTTTCACCTCTGCCTCCCAAATTGTTGAGATTATGGGTATGAGCCACCACACTTGGTTTGGTTTGAGGGGTTTTTTTTAAATTGTGAGTTGCAGTCTCACACTGTCACCCAGGCTGGAGTGCAATAGTGGCACGCTCACAGCTACCTCAGCATTGAACCGCTGGGTTCAGGCTATCCGTCCACCTCTGCCTTCCAAGTAGCTGGAACTACAGGTGCACGCTACCATGCCTAGCTAATTTTTTTATTTATTGTAGAGATGAGATCTCGACAAGTTGCCCAGGCTGGTCTTGAACCCATGGGCTCAGGCAATCCTCTCACCTTTACCTCCCAAAGTGCTGGGATTTCAGGCTTGAGCCACCACACCCAGCCAGTTTGAGGGTTTTAAAAAATCTTTTAAATTATAACTCAGAGTTGCTAAAAGATCCCCTGATTGGCTTTTCAATAAGTAATAGGTGGAAAAAAAATTTGCTTTTGATTGATTATCTTATCCAATCAGTAGTTCATGTACCATAAATATACACAGCTACCGACATGCCTTATAGCTAGCATAAAATTTGGTACCCTTACATTCAAACTTACTTCACAATGTTATCAAACTGCACCAACCAAGGAGAACTTTCATCCTTTGGCCTTATGTAGACAAATAGTTTCACTTTTTCCATGGAGCTGGACAGAAAGTTCCTACCATTTATGACCAAGCTACTCTTATTTATTTATTTAAGATTCGGAAATATAGTGTATTTAGAAAGTAAATTAGAGAGAAGAGAGAGGATATTTGCCTCTCCAATGTAGGAGAGGGGACCAAAGCTTAGGAAACATGGCCACACCAGAGTCTAGTAAGGCAATAGAGTTACTCTTTTTTAGATGAGAAAAGTGAGCCCTTTTGAGTTCAAATGAAAAAAGAGAAGCAACATAGTGTGACAGCTAAACTTGGAGACTGATAAGGTTTGAATCCTGACTCTACCATGGATCTATCTAGCTAATGTGCGGCTATGGCAAGTTACTCAGCTTCTTGTGCCTCAATTTTCTTTTCTGTAAGATGAGGGTAATTGCACTAACTTCATAAGCTTGTGAGGAATATGTACATTAATATGAATGTGGAACCTAGTTAGAACAATGAAGGGGCACATGCTATAAATATTCAGAAAATATTAGCCATAGAAACACTGGTTGTTTGTGTTCAAATAAAACAACACATTCCAAAACCATGAATACTTTTCCCAAAAGTAGCACTTTTTCATTAAAAATGAATTTCCTAGCACACATTAAAAATATGTCATTAAGGTCAGGCTTGCTGGCTTGCACTTGTAATCCTAGCACTTTGGAAGGCCAAGTTGAGGGATCACTTGAGGCCAGGAGGTCAAGGCTGCAGTGAACTATGATCACACCACTGCCTTCCATCCTGGGAGATAGAGCAAGATCGTGTCTCTAAAACAAACAAAATATAGGACTATAATCAATTGACAGTCATTTCTCAAAGTGTAGTTCCAAGATCGTTGCATCAGAATCACAGGGGACCTTCTTTATATGCAGATATCGTGACCATACCTCTCAGATCTACTCAATGAGAATTTCCAGCATAAACTCACTAGTGTACATTTTTTATATGTATCCTAAATTATTCTTGTCAGAATCAAAGTTTGAATTTCTTACTATGTTTAAGGCACAAATTTTCTATAACTTTTATAGGATAGTGCAACTATTAAATTTATTTGTACTTCAAATACAAGTATCTATTTCTAAAAGAACCCATCTAGGCATGGCAGAAATTCTTTGCCTGTATCTAAAATATATCCTTGGAGAGAAAATAGAAATCTTTTAAAAGCTCGAGAGCTACAAAAATAATTGAAACCAACAATCTTGAGGAGCCAAAGGGAAAGTGACTAATGAGTTATGCTTCAGGCCTTCTGGAGAAAGAACATAATCACAAACTTTAGAAAGTGAATTTTCTAGGTTGAATCTACTTGCAATGGCGTGGGATTGTAGTCCCAGCTACTCAGGAGGCTAAGGTGGGAAGTTTCCTTGAGCCCAGGAGTTTGAGTCCAGCCTGGGCAACATGGTGAGACCCCCAATCTCTTTAAATAAAATAAAAAATATATATTTTTTGGAGTTGGAGTCTCACTCTGTCACTCAGGCTGGAGTGCAGTAGCACACTCATGGTCACCACAGCCTTGACCTGCTGGGCTCAGGGGATCCTTCTGCCTCAGCCTTCCAAGTAGCTGGAACTACAGGAATGTGCCACCACACCAACCTAATTTTTTCTGGATTTATTGTAGAGACGAGGTCTCACCAAGTTGCCTAATCTGGTCTCGAATCTGTGAGCTCAGGCAATCCTCTCACCTCAGTCTCCCAAAGTGCTGGGATTATAGGTGTGAGCCACCTTGCCTGGACTTAAATTTAAAAAAATTTTTTTAAAGAAATCTAGTTTGAATTAATCACCAGGGCTACTCATGGGCAGGATTAAACTTTTTTTTTTTGAGTTGTAGTCTCACTCTGTCACCCAGGCTGGAGTGCAGTGTCACACTCATGGCCACCGCAGCCTCGACCTGCTGGGCCCAGGTGATCCTTCTGCCTCAAGCTTCCAAGTAATGCCACCACGCCTGGCTAATTTTTTGATTTATGGTAGAGACAAGGTCTCACCAAGTTGCCTAGGCTGGTCTTGAACCTGTGAGCTCAGCAATCCTCTCACCTCAGCCTCCCAAAGTGCTGGAATTGTAGACGTGAACCACCTCGCCAGGCATTAAATTAAAAAACAAAAATTAAAGAAATCTAGTTTGAATTCATCACCAGGGCTACTCATGGGCAGGATTAAACATGCTATCTTTTTTTTTTTTTTGAGTTGGAGTCTCACTCTGTTGCCCAGACTATAGTGCAGTGGCACGCTCACAGGCACCGCAGGCTCAACCTGCTGGGCTCAGGCGATCATTTTGCCTTAGTCTTCCAAGTAGCTGGAACCACAGGCACATGCCACCATACCTGGCTAATTTTTTTATTTATTGTAGAGACAAGGTCTCCCCAGGTTGCCCAGGCTGGTCTCGAACCCCTTGGCTCAGGCAATCTTCACACCTCGGCCTCCCAAAACACTCTGTTTTATAGTTGTTGAGTTAAAATAAGTTTTCTTAGCTGGGCTCGGTGGCTCATGCCTCTAATTTCAGCACTTTGGGAGGCAGAGGTGAGAGGATCGCCTGAGGCCACAGGTTCCAGACCAGCTTCGGCAACTTGGTGAGACCTCGTCTTTACAATAAATCAAAAACTTAGCCCAGCGTGGTGGAGCATGCCTATGGTTCCAGCTACTTGGAAGGCTGACGCAGAAGGATCACCTGAGCCCAGGAGATTGAGGTTGCAGTGGCCGTGAGCGTGCCACTCCACTCCAGCCTAGGTAACAGAGTGAGATGCCAACTCAAAACAAACAAACAAATAAATAAATGAAGTAAAATGACAGTGCCAAATTTAAAAAAAAGACAAATTTAAACATATAGTTAATTGTAAAAGGCTTGAGGAATAATAAACTTTATTTACCTTGTTTTAATAGAACAATCAAAGTAGTGAGACTCCAACTCAAAAAAAGAAAAAAAAAAAGGAATGAATGCACTCAGAACAGGCACCAAAAGAACGAGAGGAGAGTCGAAGGCATTTATTCTGGAAGTCTCAGGCAAAATAACCTCCCAAAACCTGAATCCCAACCCTCAGTTCCAAGTTGCTTTTATAGAACTTTTTGTGATCACAACATGCATGGGTTTGCCATTGGTGGGTTTACAATTTTAAATTTAGGACCAGGAATAGTTACTTCCACAACAAGCACTGAAGCAGACATCTTTATGGACATTTCCATGTGAGGTACAGTAAAGCGTGTTTACAGAAGCAGAGATTGTGGTTAAGGAAATGGCATGCAGCTTCTTACTTAAGATAAGACCCTGGAGGTCAGCTTTCCTGCTTCATTTCTGTTTTTCTATCTCAGGAGTACATAAGGAGAAAACCCTCAACTCCAGGATTCTTTCTCAGGAGGGAAAATTGGAATGAGCATCCGAGTTTTGGTTTCTCAGGGGACTGCTCAAGAG
>CAUYQG010125351.1:0-14371 GCA_963574415.1 Tarsius wallacei | reverse complement strand
TTTTTTTTTTTATTGTAGAGATGAGGTCTCGCTTGCCCAGGCGGGTCTCGAACCCGCGGGCTCAGGCAATCCACTCACCTCAGCCTCCCAAAGGCGTGGGATTACAGGCTGAGCCACCGAGCCCCGCCCGTTTTGAAAGTTTTGAGTGTTCTGAACCAAGACTATGTGCTAGAACCAAGACTGTGGCTGGGGGAACCACAAAGAAAGTGCAGGAATATTGGGCGGGTCCACATTATTTTGAGCCTGGAAGACCTGGCTGGAGAGACTGGAATTAACTTCAGTGCAGGAGTCACTAAAGGTACTTTGGTTTTTGACTCCCCATCAGCCCCAACCTGTTTTTTTTGACCTGCTTGGCTCCTACAGACATTTGAGAGATATTTCTGAAATAAACTGAGAAAAGCAATAGGTCTCAGTGGTTGAAGGGTATGGGGGAGTGAGGGAGGAGAAGCAGATTCTGCCCCAGAGATAGATGGGTATAAAGGAAGGAGACAGGGAGAAGGGGCGGGTCCAGCCCCAGAGATGGATGGGTATAAAGGAATGAGGGAGGGAGAAGGGTCAGGCCAGCTACAGGACGTGAAAATTGGAGATACAACTTTCTGAGATAGGGAGCATGAGAGAAGAACAGGTTTGGTGAGTAAGACCATTAGTTCCATTTTGGACATGCTGAGTTGGCCTATTATTATATTAATGTATCTACTGGTGCAGTTAGAAGAAAAACCATCTCATAAGCCTTCAAAAACAAATAGACTTTCCATTAAAGCAGTCCCTTAATTCTCTTTTATTCTGCCAAAAAATAGTCTTTGATTCAAAACACATAAATGTTCTGTGAGCATGAAGAGATGTCATTTTTGTCAAATTTACATTTGAAGTGTCACAAGGAATTTTTATTCTTCCTGTCATTATTTATGTAAAGGAAAGTATTGCCAAAAACAAAGGCAAAGGAAATTAGCTTTTCTAGTTAATGTCATGGAATATGAAACATTTTTACTTCGGTGGAGTGAATCAGAGGATTTCTGAAAAACCCTACAGAGTTAATTTAATCTGACTAGAGAGGGCTATGGAGCAAGATATGAAGAGGCTGATTTTTTTTCCCGAACAAAGAAAAATGCCAAGATGAATGAGTTTTAACCTTGAAACTAGAAGCAGATTGTTTGTGGAGAGTTCATAGGTTATTCCACGTTACGAAATGTCCCCTCTCCATCTTCCTCCACACCTCACTCAAAGTACTTGAAGGCCCGTTCCTAACCACACCAGGCTCATCGTGCTATCACAGATTGTTCCAGTGCATACCCACCTCTTCCTTCCTAAACTCTTTCTTAGCACTCTCCTCTTCCCCTAATGATTTCATTTGTCTTCCTTTCACTCCTTTTACAAAGTAATAAGGTCACTCAAAACGAAAACAGAAACAACAAAACAAGCCAACAAAACAAACGATGATTCTCCTGTGGTCCACAGAATACTGTGCACACACCAAGTGCATAATAAATATTTTCACCTTGTTGAGAGATGGAATTAAGGGGTAATAAAGGGCAGGCTCTGGATCCCCACTGATCCCAGCTCCTTCACTTACTAGCTGTGTGAACATGGACACGTTATTTAATCCCTCTCTGCCTCAACCTTATCATTTGGAAAATGATAGTTCCCGTGTCACAGGGTCGTTGTGAATATTCAAAGTAAGTTAACTCGTAGCACACACGGAGTGGCTGGCATGTAGTAAGTTCTCAACAAATTTTAGCTATTATCATCATAAGTCTAGGCTCCGATGCAAGTTGTCTACCCTAGGGCAAATGATTGCATCTTCCTATGCCTCAGTTGTTTTTTCTAGAAAATAGAGAGAGTAGTAGTATCTACCAGATAGGGTTTTTCAGTAGTTAAATGAGATGATGCATGTTAAGTGATCTTTGAATAATGCCTGTAACAAAGAAGGGGCTAAAAGCATGTTAGCTATTATCATTTACTATCAATTATTTTATAAATGCTAAAGAGAGAAGACAGTGTGTTGGGACAAGGAAAAACCAATCAATATTTCCGACATTGGGTAGAAATAATCCCCAACAAATTTCTCATGCATCTTTAATAGCTTCTTTGCCAAGGAGGATCTATCGCTTTCTACAATAAATGAAAAATGAGTACCGCGTGGACAGCTCAATTCAGCAAAGTGGTAGAAACGCAGTGATTTACTATACCCTAATCAGAATTATTTGGACAAAGACAAAGCTGAGAATTATCTTTGCAAATATATGAGAGAAGATTTGCTAAGCAAATTAATAGTATAGACAATAGTTTTTACATGTTTACTTATTTTTTAAAATAAATTGTTTTTCAGTACTTTAGAAATGCCCGTTTATGCACAGGAATTTAATATGCTAATTTCAAACTACCAGTTTTTCAAAGTCTATTATTTATAAATATATTTACAATCTAGTTTTAGTGACCATGCATCTAAAAAAAATAAAGTGTAATTTATTTTAATTTAAGAAACATAAGCATTAGAGATATTTTTCACGTAATTATATTAATTTTAATTCAACATAATACCATTTTAAAACCAACTATGTGTCAAGTTCTTTTAATATATTATTTCATTTAGTGTAACAATATTTTTGCCAATATGTATTATTATTCCATGGCTATCAGAGATTAATAGGGGTTAAACAACTTGCCTTGGTCACCCAGATGTAAACCCAGGCCTGTCTATTCTAAAATCCATATCTATTTCTATATTATGCAGCATTGAGAAGATATTTTTCCAAAAATGCGCTGCCCTACAAATATGCATGAGTCCAATATAATAAATAACCTGGCCACTCACTTAATTTAGCATACAGTCACGTGTTGCTTAATGACAGAGACACATTCTGATGAATGCATAGTTAGGCGACTTCATCATTTTGCTCACATCATCATGTATACTAACATGTATATTTTTTTCACATGGAAAAAAACAAATGTTTCAGCTCCATTCATGAATATTAATAATCCCCCCTACTTAATCTGCAATGCCAACATCAGGTGTCATATATCAAGTTTCTATCATCATCATCTTATGGGACCATCATCATATATGTGGTCCATCACTGACCGAAACATTGTTATGTGGTGCATGACTGTATTTGCCTTCAATTGATTCCTGACTGTTTCAAAATGTTAAATGTATCCTCATAAAGCAACAATTCTTCTCTCTAGACTACATGCAAAGAATAGACTGTATGTGTTCATAGGATATATCACAAAAATATTATGCTGAGTAGAAAGAATCCAGGCACAAGAGAATGAAATAGATGTTCCAGTTATATGAAGTTTTAGAACAGACAAAATCAATCTTTAGTGATGTCAATAAGATAAAAATTTGCTGGAGATCAGGTGGGGATTGATGGAAAATGGATTGATTGCAGGGGGAGATGAGAGAACTTTCTGGGGTGAAAAAGTGTTCTATATATTAATTGGGGTTATAGTCACAAAAGTATATACAGTTGTCAAAACTTATAAACAGTGGATTAGAATGTAGAAAAGTTTTTAAATGAAACCCAAAAGAAGGATATATACACAATATAACAAATCAGTTTCTAATTTCATAGCAATCTAATAAATGTTAATGGTCAATATGGGTTTAAAAACAAGATTAGTGATTTTAATATTAAAAAATAGAGCTTAAGACAATAAACACATAAGGTAAAACAAAGCATTATATACTAAAAAACCAAACCAATAATATAAAATACATTTATAGAAAAGATAGCATATATACATGGGGTGCCAAAAAAATGTCTACACATTTTAAGTGATATTATCTGTGAATTACTTTTTGAAGTTGAGTTAAATTGATGTTCGCTCAACCATGCTTCTGCCATTTTCTTTTACCGTCCTATCTGTCACATGATGACGCTAACATTTACTTGATTAATGTCATCTGAGTAAACATCATACTTAAAATGTGTATGCATTTGTTGGCTCCCCTGTATACATATACATATGTGTATATATGTAAAAGATTCAACTATGGAAATTAATTAATAATCTCAGAATCAGACAGATCAATCAAATAAAGAAAAAGATATGAGCAGCATCACTAATAAGTTAAACAACTAATAAATAGAAAACATTTGTTCTTTTTGAGAATGAAATAGTCACAAAATTGAATTAGGAAACACGTGAAGCTTGAATAAATGAAGCAAAGTTGAATTCTTAGAGACTGTATTCTTTGACATTAATGCAACAAAATTAGAAATCAATAATAGAAATCCCCACAGGCTAACAAGAATTATATACCAGTTTCTGGGAAGAAATGTAGTTACAATTAAACATTAATCAGGTTGTACTTTTACCCACTTCGTTGTTACTGAAAGTCGCATAGCACTATATACAGACCATTTGCATTCTTATAGTTCCTGTTGAAAGGATTTCTGGCGTTAGAAACATAAGGCTTTTGTTTGTGAATTAATTTGCATCCCCATCGTTCCTATACATAAGATCTCTCACGGTAGAATCCTAAAACTTTTGTTTTAGAATTGCTTAAGATGTTTTTCAGATTCCAAATTCCAGTAGAAGCCCTAAGGTCAACCATTTTGAAGACCTCACAGAAGAACTGATTAAGCATGAGAATACAACGTCTTCATCCTGTCCCCTGACTTCATGCTGCAGTCTTCAACCAATCAGCAATCTCCACACCTTGGTCCACTATTGTCCAAACTCTTAAAAATCCCTAACCCCAAACTCCTCAGGGAGTCATATTTGAGGTTTCCTCTTATCTTGTATGGCTACCTTATGATTAAATCTCTTTCTCTGCTGCATTCCAGTGTCTTGGTGTATTGACTTGCTGCGCCTCATTCAACAAACCTGTTATGGTTACGAAAAAAATCACTAAAATAGTCCCACGTATTCAGAAACTCAGAAAATGTGTAACATAAATCTTAGGTTAGAAAGAACATTGCAAAGAAAATATGCGATAAGGAGAATTAAATGACAAGAAATTATTACATATCAAAATTTATGAGAAACAGATCCAAGGAAATTTAAACATTCCAATGCTTTTATCATTAAATGAGAAAGACTGAAAACAATAAGCTTAAACTTCAACATGGAAAGTAGGAAAAGAGCAAAAAAGTAAACCAGCCCCTAAAAAGTCACTCCACCAAAAGAAATCAAGAAGGAAGAATACGAAAAACAAAAACAACAATCAATGAAATCAGCAACAACAAGAAAGGATTAACAAAACTAAAACCAGTTCTTAGATAGGTTAGTATGATAAACTTCCGATAAGACTGACCAGTGTCTAAAAGACAAGAAAAGTAAATAAACAAACGCATAACAAAAGAGAGAAGTAAACTATAAATAGTGATTTTAAAACCATAAGAGGATGTTTAAGCAACCATATACGTTTAGGTTAAATAAATATGAAAGTTGGGCAATCCTCTTTCAGGTTCCCTCCCACTGCACTGCTGGGAGCTTCCCTATCTTCTAATAAATTCCAACTTACTCAAAAAAAAAAAATTTTTCAGGAAAAATGGGACACATTTCTGAAAAACTATATTAAATGTCATAATTGGCACAAGAAGACATTTAAAAATTAAGTGAACCAATAATATCTACAGAAATGAAAATAACAAAAAAGTTATCTCCCCACCTCTACTACAACCCTACACCCAGTTCATTTAAGAGATGAGTTTTGCCAAATTGTAAAAAACAGGAGAACCTTATTTTATACAAATTATCGTAAAAGAAATATCTAAGGAGAGAAAAGGAAATCTGTCAGATTTATCTTGTGAAACCATAAAATTTACTTAAAAACTAAATTCGTATTTCAAAACAGGATAAGGGCAAATCAAGAGGAGAAAACACAGCCCTATTTAAACTGTGAACTTAGGTATAAGAATTCTAAGTAAAATGTTAGAAAACTAAATGCACCAGGATATTAAAAGGAAACCTCAGAACTTACAATTTAACACGAGAAACTCTATCAGGACAGTTGGTAAAGAAGAACTCACATAATTATTTTAATAGACGCAAAGGTATTCAATAAAGTTCACCATATATTTATAGTTTAAAAAATACTTTCAAATACAAGAATAAAAGGGAATGTCCTTAACATGACAAAGGCAATCTACCCAAAGCAGTGGATCAACAGTTTCAGTTTCAAAATACTGTCATTGAAGCCAAGAACAAGATAATGATATCTGTTGTTTGCTATAAAACACAGAAATCAAAAAAGTTTTAGTAAATACAATACGATAAAAAAATTCATTTCTTCTGTATCCACCCCCAAATTACCTAACTTACAGTAGGTCCTCCAAATGTGCTCTGAACATTTTGAAACATGAACAGCAACTGATTTTTACAGTATGCACCTGATTCAGACTCCGAATTTATTGCATCCACTTGACAAATTGCAAACCGAAGACTCAATGAATGTGGACAGGGTTCAGTCTGTGCTGGGAATCAGGGTCTCTGGAAGGAGACTCTTTTGTCAATTCAACAAAGTTTGTGCAGCACATATACATAAATGAGGATGAAACTTATACACGTCTAATGAGCCACTAAAGATCAGTAGAATGGACTAGAGTTTTAAATGTTTGGAGAATGTAAGAGAGCACAAATCTAGGAGTTGGAAAATCTGGGCTCACACCCCCTGTTACTTCTTCAAGCAGTGTAATCTGGAGCAGATCATGTCATCTCTCTAAGGCTCAGGTTGAAGTTTAAAATAAGCATATGACACATACACTCACATGTCTTCTCACCATTAGATTCTTTAAAATATCATGCAAGTTAATATATCTAATACTTAACTGATATTATAGCGTGTGTGAAATAATTTTACATGTTGTCTCATTTTAGTCCTTAAAACTTTCCGGTGAGATTGATGTTTTTCCTATTTTTCTATAACTTACTTCCCACTAGACCGCAAGTTCTGAAGGAGCCTGAATTCTTTTTTCTTGTGTATCACTGTATCCCCAGAATGTAATGTTAATACGCTCCCTAACACATTGTGAGCACTTAAATTAAACCAAAAATTTAAAATGAAAGCTCAGCGATAGTGTGACTAACTCTAGCTTGGGCCCAAGGGAAAAGCTTTTTTTACTTGGCTTATTATAGTATAAAATAATATAATGACTAATGCTTGACATAATGAACTTGAAAACAAAACTTTCTCATTTGTTCCATCCAAAACTGATTTGGACACTCTACAACCAAACAGCAAGTAGATCATGCTGGAGGATCTATTAAAGTTCTTTCATGAAATCACTTTGGGAAATACACATTGAAAAACTAATGTTTATTTGGAGATTTTTCCTCTTAGAATATATTTAGAAGATATAGTTCCCAAGCTTAACAAACAAAGGCCATCACTTTTAATAGTGGTTTGGAAGTTTAGAAGGTTATTGAAAACAAATACTCCACATTTTCCCTTAGACGAGAACAACTAGAGACGAGTAGCAAAGTCTGAAAGCAGAGACTGAGCGGAGAGATTGGCATCCCTGGGAAATGATCTTAAGCAATTGGGAAGAAACAGATCCCACACCCAGCAAGGGCAAATTGCTGGAGGACTTTTAATTTTAAATTTAAAAGCAGCTTAATTAATAAGAATAATGTATGAGTAAACTAAAGCTAGGACTTGTTTTGCAGAGTTTCCTTGAGAGGAAAACGAGGAAACCAGAATAAAAGGTGGTGGTTAGTGATCAAGATGTATACAAGCTAACCTATTTTTTCCAAATATTACATTTCTAAAAAAATATTACTATAGACCTTTTCCATGCTTATTTCATCTCTTGCCAACATATCTAACTTGTGAGAACATATCAATGAATAGTCAGATTTTTAAAAACGAGCTTAAGTTTAAAAAACATAAACTGTTTATGCTTTTTCCTTTTTCATTTCTTCTTACCTAGGGTTAGCCAGACTCCAGTGACTCTTTTATCCACCTGGTGGAAATGCCTGAGATTTCAGGAATTGTGTGTGTGTGTGTGTGTGTGTGTGTGTGTGTGTGTGTGTGTGTGTGTTGGAGTCTCATGCTTGTCGCCCAGGCTGGAGTGCAGTGGCACGATCATGGCCACTGCAGCCTCAACCTGCTGGTCTTAGGCGATCCTTTCGCCGCAGCCTTCCAAGTAGCTGGAACTACAGACGCATGCCACCACGCCTGGCTAGTTTTTGTGATTTATTGTAGAGATGCAGTCTCACCAAGTTGCCCAGGCTGTTCTCGAATCCCCAGGCTCAGGCAAAACTCTTGCCTTGGCCTCCCAAAGTGCTGGGATTGTAGGCCGAGCCACCGCGCCTGGCCTGCAGGAATAGTTTTAAGAGGCACAGACCTTTTTAATACATAACTAGAGTAAACTTGGGTCTCAGTTCATGTTTTCATTTTTTTATTTTATATTTTAAAGATGTGGGGGAAATTCAGGATTAAAAATACACATCTCTTGGAGGCTTTGGTCTTTCTTTCTGAGTTTTCTTTCTATGTTTTTTACAGATTGGATTAATTCCATGTTTTGATCTTCAAGTTCTGAGATTCTTTCTTCAGCTAGATTAATTCTGCTTTCCATACTTGTCATCTTGTTATTTATTTCCTGGATGAAGTTATTTATGGCAAAAATCTCTGTTACAAGTTCTATTAGTGTTGTGTCTTGTCTTTCTTTGAGTCTTATTCACTCTTTCCATCCATTCCCTAATCCCTGTTGTATTCTGGAACCAGTCATTGGTGACCTCCATTGTTTGGGCTCTGAGATCTGATTTTTCAGATGTCTTTGTCTTTGTAACATGGAATTACCTGTGTTCTTCCATTGACTTTTCCTCATTTGTGACAGATCTCTTTCACTTTAGTTCCGTTATTCAGTAGTGGTGGAAGAGGCTTTCCTTTCTGATGTTTGCTCAGTCCTTTATTCCTCCCTGATCAGAGCTCTGAGTTTCTTCTATTTTGAAACGGCTGTGGGTGGGAAACTTGACTATCTCTTGTAGTTTTGAGAGTTGAATAAGGTAGAGGATGGGGAGCTAGTATTCAGAAACTACTTGCAAATCACAATGTTCACTGGTTGTGGTATGGGTTCCCTGAGACCCACTCCCCATCACCAGTCTATATGACAATGCAATGGGTACGTGGGAACCCGCAATGGGTACATGTGTGTACCCACTGAGTCCAAGATACAGTAACAACAATGAGGAGAACAGAGAAAAGACAGACAAAATTTAAAAAAAATAAAATAAAAAAACACAGAGCAACCAGAGTAGAAACCAAGGCAAAAAACAATTAAACGCACACACGCCCAGACAAACTGGAATAACAACAAAGCTAAACAAAACAAAAAACAACAACAAAAACCAGGAAAACTAAACACACACACATGCCCAACCCAAAATGAAAGGAGAAGGAAAAGAGAGAGAGAGAGAGAGAGAGAAAAGGAATTCAAATCGAACCCTCACACACGTATTCACACACACGTCAAATTTAAAAAAGAGAAGAACAAAAAGCCAAAACCCAAAAAACGGAAAGATAAACACTCAAGTCTTCATGTGTGCATATCGACAGAAAACAAAACACGAAAGAAGAAAGAAAACAAGAAGAAAGATACAAGGGGTGGGGCGGATGCAGGTTGAGCCCTCGCATACACATTCATGCACAAAGGAAAAATATTAAAAACAAACAAACAAACAAACAAACCAACAAGCAAAGACCCCTGCCCTCTTGTGGCAAGTTCTGTGGTTGTTCCTCTCCGCGGCCCCTCGGCTAACTCCTGCAGAGCTGGGGCCCCATTCACAGTCTCGCCAGCGTCTGGCCCAGGGACCGAGCAGGGGACAGTGGGGGTGAGTAGGGCTTCAGTCCTCCCCTCCCACTCGAGTACTGTCAGGGGTATCCCCCCCAGTGGGAGGTGTGGGGTTGTCTCTTCCTCAGGTTCTGGCAGGGGGTGCCCAGCCGGGCCTATCCTGGAGTGGAGTCCTCCTATTGCAGCTGATGTCTATACTCTGCCTGAGCTCATCGCTCTCAGTCATGCCCCAGACACGTGGGTCTGAGGTTCAGAGGATTTCTGGGAGGAGGGGGTTGGTTCAGCCCTGGATTCACTACTGATCTGTTGGAGGCCTTTTTCGTCCTTTTCTGGCATCGCTCTTTGTCTTTCAGCTGACTCGAGGTACAAGGTGGGGAGCCTGAGACTCAGCATTTGTCCTGGCCCTCCAGAGTTTGTGCTCTCAGGATATTCCCTCTGGGTCCCAATCAACCCCGGAGTAGTCACAGGGATTGGGTCAGGTCTGTCGCTCCAAGATGAGCAAGCCTGAGCATTTTCCTGCCGTTTTCAAGATAGTACCAGGGTGCCTCTTCCATCTTCTCCAGTGGGCCTCTGCCTCTGGGCTTCCTCACTGTGCTCCCTTCACAGCCCTTGCTGCCAGTGTCTGGCCAGGCACTGCAGCAGTGAGGCAGAGCCTGGAGCTGGCAGTCTCTCCTGGCTGCTTCTTCCCAAGAAAGGCTTTGCTGATTTTTTAAAAAATGGCGCTCGGCTTCTGCACCCCAGGAAGTGCTCGGACACAGAGCAGCTGTGGCACCAGTTGCTTCACCTGGAGAGCCCTGGCCACTTGTTCCCAAGTCCCTGCTCAGTCAGCCACTCACACGGCCACTTATTCACCAATACGTATGCAAAATTTTCCATATACTCACTCACTCCCACTGGGACTTGCTTAGCCGCTGGGTCCACCGACAACTTCCTGATAATCACCCGTTCATGTTTTAACAAACATTTATTAGGCACTAAAATATGAGATGCCAGAACATCTGGGTAAATTTTAGTGGCAGCAAACTTTTAAAATATTTAGGAGTATATGATAGACTGGTGTGGCAAAAGACTCAAATGCAACTGTGAAGCATCTAGCAAATGACATTCAATTGTTGAATTAAACGTGCTTCAATCTAATATTTGCTCTGGGTGCACATCTCTCAGCCTCTTAAATAAATCCATATGTATTAATGCAGATTTCCAGTTTCTGAGAGAATTTAGTCCAATATACATCTTACAAAGATCACTTGTCTACTCCTGATTGCGTTAAAACCCTGATAATTTTTTGGGCCAGTTTGAGTGCCTGTTACAACTGATAGCAGCCAAAAATAAGAGCGTAAACGAAAAAACTTGTGTGTTCTGATGAGCAATTTAATGAAGTATGAGCATTATTCATTTTTCTTGGATACTGCTCAATTGCACCACCCCTCAGGGGAAGAAAAACCTAAATTTCATTTTATTTTGCAACAGCATAATCTAAAACACTCTAACCTGTGAACTGAAATGCCTCCTTTTAAAACCTGTTGAAAACTATGACTTTCCTGACTAGTTCAAAATAGTTGCAAATGCATAGTATATAATTTAGGACCTGAGCAAATTAAAACTATTTCCTGGCTTGCCTAAGGCAACAGAAGTTGTTGTAATAGGCTCTGGAGCCAGGTTACAAGGAACTAGTGGATGCATGTAAGCCTTTTAAAGATACATATTGTCTTTTGTTTGTTTATATAATATTCAGGGACACTGAATGCGCCAAGGGCCCACGTAGAGAACTTCATCTCTTGACTAGAATACAAACACTTCATTCAGTGATGCTTTCCTCTCTTTGGACCCAACTCTGTTCTTGAAATAGGAGGCACTGAGGTATATCTCTATGTGTAACTCACCTCTTGACTTGGGAAAGGAAATCCACTTTGCAAGCTGTCTGTTTAAGCAGCTTCAGGCAAACCTGTCCATTAAGAACACAGCTAGAAATATCAATAAGACTTGGATCCATACAAATTCATTCAAGATTTTTAATTTTTATTTGAATATATATTGAGCACCTACCAGGTACCAGATGCCCCCTCTGTTCTTGGATACAATGAGACGACAATTAAAGTCACTGAGTTTCTAGTCTACTGGCCTAAAGCCTCAACTTTATTTTGCTGAGCCTGTGGACACGACCTCAGATCCCTCCAGAGCTGCCCTGTGCAGCATGCTTTCTAAGTAATTCTTTGCGTGGCTTCCGGTGGTTACATAAAAATCAAGTCCTTCAATCATATGCTCTGAGAACGATTTTGCTTATTCCATCCTATCCCTGCCCCTCTCTCTAGAACAAGAAAGGGAGGGGACATGTTAAAAGGCAAGTGTGTGGACGCCCAAATAAATAAGTGTCATAGAGAAAACACCTCACAACAAGGCATCCTGGGGAAGAAGGGCTTGGCTTAACTGTTCTCTCAAAGCAAAACAATCCCGCCTCTCAGAGCCAAATCTCTCTTCCAATTGAACACAGGAATTTGTAAACTTAGATGAATTTGGGTTCCTCCTCTGCTCCATCTTTTAATTCTGTCATATAGATACATATGCTTTGGAGCAGCGAGAAAAACTTTAATAGCTATTTTTCAGGAATCCCCTTTCTTTCTTTGCACATTTGGCTGTCTACGTCCTCTGGGACTGCCTTCTACACGACATAACTCCTATTTGTGACTCTGATGTCCTTGTTTCTTCTAACGAAACATGAAAGTAAAAAGGCTTGGTCTACAGAGCCGAGGAGCGCTTTACGAAGGGGCCAAACAACACACGATCTTGAAACTGGAAACTCCCAAATCTTTTCTGCACTGGCCCTGAAGTTAACTATTCTTTGGGCCTAGCTTCCCGGGAAGTGAATGAGGACTGTAGGAATCACAGCTGGCAAGAAAAATGTCTCTCCCTCTGAAGCTTCTGGCTGCCTATCCCGTAAAGACAGGACACTTGAAGTAAGAGCGTAATCGACCTGTCAGAAACATTTTGATTTCGCTTAAATACCAGGCAAGCTGACAACCGCTTTTCCCACAACTGAGCAGAATCTCCTAACATGAGAGGCACTTGAAGACGTGTTAAAATTTTTGCAGCTATTAACACATTCCGAAGAAAAATACTGCTGGAGACACAAGAAAGCCAAGGATAACAATCTTCTCTTTCCAATGAAAACGTTTAGTCTGTTTGATTAAAGAAAGATAAATGAAGGGGCAAGGGCAGACTCACCTCACTTTCTGTGCTACGGTTTGGTCTGCCTTGAGACCAAATTGTCTCGCTGAGGAAAAATGCAGTCTGTCTTCAAGCCCCTGCATTCCCCAAGCAGGGACTCTGATTAGGAACTGCTCAGCACTCAGCAGAAGATTGCAGCTGGCTCTGAAGGGCCTCGTTCTCTGGCCACCTTGGCAGGGATAGGCAGAAGGGAGAAAGAGAGACTGAGTCATAAATTTATGATTCCTGCTTCCTCTTATCCCTTTTCCAAAGGATTCAAATAGAGGTGTAGATAGCCCTAAGAGAAGAACAAAACCCTCTAGACCAGGGGACCTGGACGCTTCTCCCAGCTCTGCAGTGACCGTGGCCTTGGAAAACTCCTCTGGTGTCTCTGATAAATATATAAGAGGATTGGTCTAAAACAGTATTTTCTCATTGTGAGTTGTAGCTCTTAGCGGAACGTAAAATCAGTTTAATGGGTTGCAACAGGCAATTTTTAGAAAAGGAAGAGGATAGGAGAGGATAAAAAAACGTGCTGCATCACCACATAGTTTTCTTGTTTTGTTTTGTTTCTTTGTTTTTCCACAGAGGCCAGCATTTATCGATGTTTGTCCATGTCTCCAAACTCCCCCAGGCTTCTTGGTTTCACTTCTTGTGGGGGGAAGAAGGATCAACCAAGGCAGTACAAACTCTAGACAGTGCTACCAGACACAGACCCATAATCAGTTAGTACTGCTACATTCTAGATAGCTTTATGAGATGATTTTTCCAGCTCGCCAACTCTTTCTTTAATTTTGTCTAATCTGTTATTTTTTACCCATCCATTAAGTTTTTTAGAAATACAACATTTATAATTTTGTACTTTTAGAAGCCAATATTTAAAAAAAATTTTTTTTGCTATATGCTTACCTTTGTAATCACATCCTTTATTTTGTTAAATGTTTCAAAAGTAGCAGTTCATGGAGACTCAAATCTGTTTATTCTTTCTACTGACTGTCCTTCATGGTGACCTATAGTCTGTCGTGTCTAGTCATTTTTATGTGAACTCATGGCTTGATATTTCTCTGTGGAAGTCCTACAGCTTTAACATGGAGAAACATTTTTCTGGAGAAAGTTTGCTTCTACCCCTGCTGGCGATTAGTGAGCAACTATAACCCAGAACTGCTTCGGTTCTCCTGAGGTGTCTAAGCTCAGGACATGAGACCCCGATTCAACTTCCTCTCACTGCTATCACCAGAGCATACTATCCTCACAACAGCGTGGCTATTACAACACGGCCTCAAAGCTGTCATCATTTATCCCTCCGGTCTACCTGCAGGATCTCGTACACTCCTTACCGCTCTCACAACTCGCTGTTCCTACTCTCCTATTAATCTGGCTTCAGTCCTCAACCTCTACAGACTTGATCTCAGCCATGAGTT
>CAUYQG010125349.1:0-12501 GCA_963574415.1 Tarsius wallacei | reverse complement strand
CCCATCTCAGCCTTTCAAAGTGCTGGGATTACAGCATGAGCCACTATTCCTGGCCTCACTGATTTTCTTAATAATGTCTCGGAACTCATCTTTTGCCTCTTGGACAACAGAAGCTACTTTTCTGTTGTCTTGACATTTTTTAAAAAACCAAACCTAATTCTATAATTATCAAACCATCCTTTGCTGGCATTAAATTTTCTAGCTTTAGGTCCTTCTCCTTTTGCTTTAAGTTGTTATATAATGACTTTACTTTTTCTCAAATCATAGAATCTATAGTTATTTCTTTCTTATAGCATTTATGAATCCACAAAAAAGCTGGATTTTCAATATGAGACAAAAGAATATCTTGCAAAAATATAATTTATTATAATTGTGAACAGATTGGGGAGGTCAGTGGTTATGGGAATGATAAGAAAGTAAGGAAGACCTTTGGGAAGTTAATCAGAGTAACATGGGAGAGAAGATAACACCTTGAAACAAGATAGTGATTGTGGAATTGATATTAAATGATACAAGAAACACTTAAAACATAGAACAGGCCAGAGATGGTGACTAAATAGATTCAGAGAATGAGGAAGAGAGAATAATTAAAGATGAGGTTAAGGTCTCTGATTTAATGAATTGTGTATATGATGAAATCATGCACAGAGATTTGGAATTTGAAAGATTTGGGTTTGAGGGGAGTGGCAGGTGGAGTGATCAGGTTTGGATGGGTTAAATCTGAATTTCAGGTGCCAGAGGGTCATCCAAGTGGAGATATCCAGAAGTCAGTTGGAGATATTTGGCATTCTAGGGAGCCACTTGGGCTGAACAGATAGATTGTAAGTAGTAGATAATAATGGAAAGTATGGAAGAAGATGAATTGGCCACAGTAGGGTATGTATTAAGGAGAAACACAATTGTTTTTAGAGTATTATTTCCAGGCACTGTGACTTGCTAAAGGCATACCTCATGAGGGCTTCTTGGTGCCTGATCAAGATGTCACTCTGCACAGAATAGATGGAATATCACCACCATTATTCAGAATTCATTTCGCAAGAGGACATTTAGGCAGCATGAGAAGCATTGCTTAATGAATAACCCACATCCTCTTCCGAAAGTGTACTCTTTGAGTTATCTCAATTCAAGGTAACGCCTCTGCCTTTAGGTGGCAGGGTGTTGATGTTCACTCAAATCCAGACTTCTATTGGATTAATTTAAGAGATTGAGTGAATTGATCAAGGTTGTGTGACAGAATTTGAACCTAGGCCTCTGGGTCTTGATTGCATCCCATGATCAACTAGTTAACTTGATCCTAATTAGTATGGAAGATTTGAGGCCAGCTATCTGTTTTAGAGGAGCAGATTTATGGAGTGTATCATCATATAACCTAGTCCACTGCCAAAAGAAGTCAAAGGAGGTCAAAGCCTCTGGTTGACTGTGGTGTACCCCACCATCATCTTCCTTGTAACCATTCCCCTGCTAGAAATGGAAAACTCTGAAAGAGATGCAGGAAATAGCCTCAAGTTTGGATCCTCAGAATTTGAGATGATTTATCTTAAATATTCCTGTTTAGGTGGGACAGATGCACTTGTACTCTTTTGGATACATCTGCAAGTCAGCAAGAAAAATAGAGAAGATAACTAAAAGTCATTTGCCCAAAACTTTATTTGGAACTCAATCAAAAATTTACTTTTAACTTCTGTATTTAAGTACCAACTAAAAGGTAGTGACCAATTATGCTTCACTATAGACATTTAATTACCATAAAAACTTGATAGAAAACATGATTTCTTTCCTTCCACACTCACATTCCACTAAGCTTTAGCCATTTGAACTGATAAAACTATCACCCAGCAAAGAAGAACTGATTGTGGAAATGCATTCACACATGAAGACAGTTTTTAGATTACTTCTGTCGGATTCTTATTAGCAATGTTTATGTTCCATTTAATGTTTTCCATATGCTGTTTCTATTTGAAAGTTTGTTCTGTGCATTGATTCTCATCACCAGCTGTGCAAGTCTAGACCCTAGGCAGCAGCTTCAAACCAAATGTCTGGATATTCTGGCATCTTGACCACCAGAACTATTTATTTTAGTTTAGTTTAATTTCATTTTTCATGGAATGAAGGTTTGGGTGAAATATTTGTGAATATAATCATAAACATCAGAGCTCTTTTATCTTTATGGTGGGACCATCTTGTCATATATTTAGCTGACTTCCTATCTGAAGAACATTGGCACATGTCATAACTCTGAAGATAAAGCTGAATTGTCTAGAACATTCACACAAAATGAATTATACTGTGACTTTTTCAGAATAACTTCATTATTTCTGTAAAGACGATGTGTTATCAATAAAAAAGGAAAGTCAATTAATAAAAGTACAAACAGATGAAAAAAGTCACCAGAAATTTCACCATCTGGGCAAGAACATAGTTTAGTGACCAACCTTCTTAGAACTCTCTCTGTAAATATATCATCATGGCTTCTAAGTAATAGTGTTTATTAGTAAGGCTATACATATACCTATACATATAGGCTGACTCATAGATAGTGACCAGATAACCTATTGTCCATACTTGGACACTTTGGAGAGTGAAAGGGGATACTAGTAACAATCAGCAGATGTGCTCCTTAACTGTCCCAGGCACTTTGAACTAACATTGCCCACCCCATAGGCTTTTTACCATGGGCATATTTATTAATGTATTACACATTTATTGAACATCTATTCTGTGCCAGGCATTAATCAATAGAGTAAACAAAATACACAAGGGCTCACAGTCCAGCAACAGTTAAAATACCACGCAGTGTGGACTGTGGTGGGAGGGCACTTGTAGTATTGTGAGACACATATGGACTCTCAGGGAAGGCGGAGGTGAGTTTCAGAGAATTAGTAGAGTACCTGGCACAGGAGGAAGGAAGAGACATTTCCCCTAGAAAAAGTGATTTATGCAAAGACTTGTGGGAACAACAAAACGTATGGGATTTGGGAAAACTTCAAGAGGTTCATGATTATTAGAACCTTTGGTGGGAAGAAAAGAAGTGGCTGACAATGAGGCTGGGCCTGAAGACAGAGACTTGATTATGAAGCGCATTGTCTGCAATGCTAGAGAGATTCGCTTCTACCCTAAGGACACTGGCCTATTTCAGGCAGGAAAGTCATCAGACTTGCATTGTAGAATTCTGAATGAAGATGCTATGCATGATAAAGTTGAGGGTATCAAATGAAATTAAGGAGGTTACATACATCAACAGTACTTTGGGCAAGGGAAGGCAGTGTCTCGTAAAGTCAAACTCAGGCGCCGGGCTGGGTGGTGGGAACATTAACAGAAACACAAAATGCTGGCTTGGATGAAAGGGAAGAGGGTGACAGAGTTTTGATGTGTTGAGGCTCCAGTGTGGCATCCAGGTGGAGATGCCTTACCTACCTGTGTGATTTTGGCTTAGACTCGGTAGAGAGATCTAAGTCAGGGAGAGAGATTTTGGAGTTGCTAGCTTATAGGTGGTATTCGAAGCCATGGGAGTTTGAGGCCAGTTGGATTTTTATTACTTTTCATAAATTTCTATTAACTCTGGTTCAAGGTTATTGAATTTGTAATTGAGTAGAATAAATGGTAACTAAAATTATGACATTTTGAAACATATTCATCCCCACCCATTTTCCTGAAAGAAATATTTGTCTGGGAGATATAAAACACCCCTATATAGAATGTATTGTCCAAAGGAATTGGCAAAGAGTTTTAAGCCAAAAATCAAATTTAGAAAAGTTCCCATTCTTTCCCTTTCATAACGGAGAGAAGTGATTAAAGCTCTCTGGTTTAAAATAGCAAATGATTACAGTCCAGCCTGCATTGTAGGAACAGGAAGCCTTTGGTTCACTGACATCCACAAATAATCCTCACATATTGTAACCACTGCAACTTTCTCTGTTGCTAACACTTTAGCATATGATTTTCTCCCTAAGAGTTGCTTGTCTTGCTAGTTGCTATGATTTGAATGCTTGTGTCCCTTCCAAATTAATATGTTGAAATCCTGACTCCCAAGCTGATGGTATTAAAAGGAAGGTCTTTGGGGAGGTGATTAAGTCACGAGGGCAGAGATCTTATGAGTGGAATTAGTGCCCATATAAAATAGACCCAAGGGAGCTCATCACTCTTTTCACCATGAGAGAATACAATGAGAAGTTGGTAGTCTTTAACTTGGAAGCAAGTCCTCACTAGAACCCAACTATGTTGGTACCCTGATCTCTGACTTCCAAGCCTTCAGATCTGTGAGAGGTAAAATTCTGTTGTTTATAAGCCACCCACTTAAAGGTATTTTGTTATAGGCTCCCAAACAGATGAAGACACTAACATTCAACATTTACATACAGAACAAAATCAAATTAGAGTGAGAATAATCAGAGACTATGGGAGCTGTGAATTACATTAGAGATTCTTTGCCCAACTGTGTCACTTTTTAGACAAGGCAGCAGAAGACCAGAGCAATTCAGTACCTTCCTCCAAGACCATCATACACATGTCCTCCAGAAAGAGCAGGGGTTGAAGTCTTGCAGCTCAATCACTTCCACCCAACCCACTTCCACTGGATACCCTGTGGACATTTTTTTTTTTTTTTTTTTTCCCTGTAAAAGTCATTTACTGCTTCAAAATCGTGATAAACAGAAATATCTAATAATGATATCTTAATTGGTCAAAACGTAGGGACAGACCATAAAGCAGACAAAGAAGAATTTGTTACTCGGTGGACTTTGCATTTTTCCTCTTAATTGCAAATATGCAAAATGTGTTATCTTTCTGATTACATGTCTTTTACTTTATTGCACTAAAAGCTATTTGGTTTCATCAGAAGGTCCAAATATACCTCTGGTTTAAAACTAAGTACGGTATTTCTGTGGGTTTTTTTGGAAAGTGGCTTTTGAAACCATATTGCAAACATTTTATAATAATTGCCATTCTCCTCTCAACCTAGCAAAAACATACAGATCTAAAAGGATAATGAAGTAGAGATTCCAAGATCCTCTGTTATTTTCTCCCATTAATTTTCTGTAATGCTACTGCATAAAAGCTCAAGGACATTGAGACACCATGGTTCAGGAGCAATCGTGGAAGAGGCAGAACACCAGACTGGCCGGCCAAGTGGCCTTCAGGGGCTTCTCCTCTCTGATCCCAATTTACTCTCTTTGAATATGTGAGTATCGGGCTGGATTGTTTTTGAGACTCCTTGTAAGTCTAGCAGTCAGGATATACATTTTCATTTTCTCTCAGTTTTTGACTCTTCACACTTTTTCTTATCCTTGGTAATGTGTTGCTGCATCCTGTCACTACATTCGGTCAACATTAATTTACTATTTATTATTTATTTACTTGGTGTCAGCAACTGTCTTAGATGCCTTTTTTTGCCTGTCATCTCTTCCATTCATTAGACCTGCCTTCCATGGTGCTGGGAATATACAATTCCAGCGACTTCATTTGTTTGTCTCCCAGAGATTAAGCATGCATTCCTAGTTTACACATAAAATACTCCTGCTTAAATACATACCTTACCATATTCCTTCCTGAATGAATAAATATACCTTCTGAATAGTCCAAGATGTTAATGTTTTGTCAGCCTGATTTAGAATTAGAAAATGAGGAGTAAGTTGAACAAATAATGATATGCTTAAAAGCTATATTGTTCCTAGAAATGTATCAAATTTTGTTCTATATAGGAAGTCAGGTATTTTCAGAAGTAAATATTTCAAAATGTAGTTTAGTCGACTTGTTCTATATTCAAAAATTTAAATAAGAGAACAATCAAAAGCTTGGTTGCATTATTATTTGTTCTCAGTTCCTTTTTTATCTGATTATTTTATTTACAAAATGGCAGTCCAAGACATTTAGGACAGTGGAAGTGTGCATCTCTGCTGCATATATCACAGATACAAAGTGTGTACATGTGAAGACTTCACACATCAATATGCATGTTATCCATGGCTCCATCAAGCAGTCCCCTTAATTACGCTTTATATATGCTTTGTGCAGCCAGGCATTGATCTTTCAAGTACTGTTGTCTGGTTCAAAGACTCGTAATTAGGCAGAAAGATCTGGTAAAATGGATTCTATGGAATTATTCAAATGCTCTGTGTGTATGAAATTGTTCATCTAGAATTATTTATCTGGAAAAAGACACTTTCAAATATGCACCGGAACTATTTTAAAATTTTTATTCCTTTCCATTATTTACTGATATTGCATGCACTTCTTGGACATTTGCAAATTGCTGGGCTTTTTCTGTTTTGATATGAAACTGCTTTGTTCTTTCCTGTGGGCCCGTTAATTGGTGAGCTCTTTATCCATGAGATCAAGAATCGGGGGCTTCTTTATTAACCCATTGTGAGCTCTGAGATACTCCCAGGGGCTTGGAGAAGAGGAGAAGTTGCCTTTGAGAGTTCATGCTTCTCCTGTTATTTTACAACACTGGTCACAGCCTGGAAGATGTAATCAACAATGTCAAAAATAATTTAATCAACAGTTTAGAACTAGAATCCCCTGATACTGAAAATTCTATAATGAGTGTTTTTGTCTTTTTTTTTTTTTTTCGGTTGTTTGTTAGCGTTGTCAACTCCTTTTATTTGTGCAAGCTTTCTCCTGCAGGATAAAATTCTGTTACGGATTTTGAAATAAATAATTGAATTCTTCATTCCAGAAGACATTGTCCTGATCCCTTAGGTGGTGATGTGAAAATTCTTAGAATTTTCTTTCTTGAAAGTGGAGAAATCAGTAGATTCCTCTTTGGTCTTTCACACATAAATGCACCATCATCACATGCTTTTCTATAAAAGTATGATTTTCCTTCTAAGTAGTCTGAGAAATTATCTTTGCACAAAGAGCTCCCTTGGGGATTTACAAGGTTTGGAACTGAGAGAGAGAGCAGAAAGAGCCCCTGAACAATTTCAATGGCTCTTAGGAATTTAAATTTTCCATTGCTACATGGGTTATTTTTTTGACCAAAATATATGATACCCTTTCTAGGACATGACTGTTGTTCCATTTTAGCATTTTCAGAAAATGGTTTTTCTTGCTTCTGATTAGGCTCTGTTTTCTGCTCATTCTGCTGCTGCTGCTATTCTGCTGTAGTAAGCCCTGAGCTACACTGTGCAGGAAAGATTTTTTTTTCCCCATGATTCTTAACTGCTTTTGTATTAGAATGAATTTCCATCTGGCTGGTATATTTTTTCTTTTATATACTAAATATATTATATATATATATAGCTTATGCTTTTTAATACATTTTATATATTTAATATGTGTGTGTGTATATATATATATGTATATATATATATATCCTAAAACAAAGTCCAAAAGCATACAAGTAGAAGCATCTGTCAGCTGGGCATTGGTAGCAATCACGTCTGGAATCCTTTAGATTGACAAGCACAAAAACTCAAGAGATTAGGACCACAGGTGATCACTTGTCACATGTGTGCGTTTAGTAATCATTATGGGCACCTAGCAATTTTACTTTCAGGCACCGAAACCCATTTTTACTCTTTCCCTCTGTCTTTTCCTTGCTCTTCTCATATTATTTCCTGAAGAATATTTTGATTTCCTTTAATGTTTCCTTTCTCATATAAATGACCTGTGAAAAGAAGGATGAAAGTAAATACATTGTGTGTCTTACAGGCTTTTTAAGGCACACAAATTTTCCATTTCCCAAGATATTCTCAAATTGAGTAGGCACACTGATGTAAACACAGAAATAGACTTAATATGTAAGTGCAAAAAAGAACACTTGACTAGCCAGTCACTAAGCGATTTTGGACCAATTTGCTATATAAATTTAGGCAAGTCACTCCACCTTATTTGCTCTTATTTTTTGTCATATGTTTGTCTTTCCCAAATGAAAAAATCTAATTATTTTTATTTATTTAAATTTTCTTCTGAAACAGTAATTAAGCAAGCATTTTCAATTTGTCCTTGTTTTCTTATAGCATCTTTTAAAATCAAAACTAGAATATTACTGAATGGACAAAAACCAAATCTCTGTATAAAGACATTCAGAGTGACTTTGTTAATCAGAATTTCTTAAACAAAGTCAATCTTACAGTACATTATTATGGGCAGCACAACAAATTCTAAAGTTTATGTAATTTATTGGTTGCACTTTCTGCTTGATTCTCTAGAATTGTTATGCCAGGTAAAAAGAGAGATTGCAAGCCTTTATATCTTACATTGAATTTGTTACTTTTCACTGTACTCTTCTTCTGTGCTGGTCATGAAAAATATGTGTTAATCACAGAGTATAATGAATGTGACATTTAAAATCATGTAAAAATTGCAAAAATCATACAGGTTTTTAGAAAAAGTGGACTCAAGTCAAAAAGCTTTAAATAAGACAAAGAATAACACTTTATAACATTAGAAACCACAGTCTACAATGAAGTTGTAACAGTTATGAATATCTGTGCACCAAATAACATAGCAACTGCCTACATAAAACAGAAACCAATGGAATAGAATGTAAACTCCAGAGTAATCCAATTATATATAAAAATTCAGTATAGAAGAAAGGTATTATTTCAACACATGAGATAGCGATAGTCTTTTTTTATAATAAATGGTGTTGGGACAACTGAAAAGCAATTTTGAAAAAAGGTAAAATTAGATCCATTCCTCATACCACACACAAAAATAAATTCCAAATACATCAGAGATCTAAAAAAATAAAAGTATACACATACTAGAAGAAAACATGACCAAATTCCTCTACAATTTGAATACAAAGAAAGACTTTCTAATTATTAAAAAAATCTCTACAACAAAACAAAAGATACATTTGGCTACCTTATAATAAAACTTTTGTGTGTCAAAACAAACATGCAAACAAACCACTCAAAAAGGTAAACATGATAAACAAAGAAGTTATGAGACAAATGATGATTGAGGGAAAATATTTTCAGCTTTCATCGCTGATAAAGGGCCAGTACTCCTAGATTTTAAACATCTTTTCAAAATTAAGAGGGGAAAAAACCCCAATATTTTATAAATAAGTCATCAAAGACATAAAGCAGCAATTCATAAAAAGAGAACATATGAAAGATGTTTGAATCCACTTATTATAAGAGAAATGCACATTGAAACAACTCTAACACTATTTCTCTTCCATCAAATTGGCAGACTTAAAAGTTTGACAATACATTCTATTGGAGAGGCTGTAGGGAGATTGGCACTTTCCCACATTGCTGGTGAGAATAGTAAATGGTGCCATCCCTATTCGACAATATGTAACAAAACTACATATGCATTTTGTTTTTATCCTAACAATTCTACTTCTAAGAATGTATTCTAAGATAAACCGCCAACAATATAATGTGTGTGTGTGTGTGTGTGTGTGTGTGTGTGTGTGCGCGTGTGCGCGCTTAGGTATTCATTGAAGCATCAGTTATAACTGCAAAATGTTGGAAACTACTTAAATGTCAAAGCACAGAGATTGGTTGCATAGACTATAGCATATACACACACTGCGTATTACAAAGCTATAGAAAAGTGTGAGAAGTTTTTACCTCTGTAATGGAATGATTTCTGGAACATATACTTAAGTGAAAAAAGCTACGTGCAAGAGAGTATATTAGTATGCTTCCCTCTATTATGTGATAAAGAAAAAAGTACACGTAAGAATACATATATATGCTTTTTTGCTAAAATATATGCAGAAAGAATAAACCAGAAAACAATGAAATTGTTTATCTCTAAGGGGTAAGTGGAGAATAGGGTAGAAGGGATATGAAAGGGAGTGACACTTTATTCAGTGTATCTTTTTGGATAGTTTTGACTTTTGAAAGCATATTAATGTGTACAAATTTTTTAAAAAATACAATTATATCAAAAGAATAGAGAATGAACTGAAATAAACTTACTGTATTTCATAAGGAATATTTTAACCACATTGAAGAGAAAAGGAAGGAAGGAATGATTCATGTAACTTATGACCACAGAATTTGGCTATGTATCCTCAGTCGTGGGAAGTTAGAGTGATAGTTGCAAACAAGTCCTCAATTCTTTTTACTAAATTTGCTTATGGAATGAACAAAGCTATTTTCAAGCTATTTTAGGTATATAACATTGTTGAGCAAGTAAGTAAATGTGGTGAATTTGTTAGAGTCTGGGGTTTTCACTATGAAATAGAAACATAAATTTGGAATGGGAGAAAGCAAGAAAGAACACAGGAACTAGAGGTATCTAGGTGAACTAGATGTGTATTTATATATATATGTGAATATATATATAGCACGTATGTATTATATATATTGCACGTATATGTGCATATGTATGCATGTATAATTGTCTTTATATGTGTATGTATTTTGTTTATATATGTATGTAATTGTATGTATATCTTCTATTTCTAAGCTTTGCTAAGAAGGAAAGGTACCGAGTAGCAATGACTCTACTTACCACCCAAATCTTGGTCTCTAAAACCATTCACCACTCTGAAAGGAACCAGGGAGCCAGTGAGAAATGGCTGTTTCAGGACAGGAGCAAGATAGGCAAAAGGTCCTGAACCTTGTTGTTATGCCAGAAGGAAAGAAGGTGCTAAAAAAAGCCATGGCGGGGGCATGCTGCAAGGACACAGAAGTCAGCATAAAAGGGCTTCTCCTAGCTGAATCTTGAACAATTGGTACACCAAAAGAATTAGTTTCAGTAATGAATAGTAGTTCATTGAAAACAATAAGAATTTATGAGTCCATGTGAGCAAAAAGAAGGTAAAAATAATAATAAATAGTGGAGGGAAAAGGGTTCTATTTCCAGGAGAATGGTAACAGCTGAGTTGTGAATGTGTTGGTCAAAAGGTAGTGTAACTTATTTTAGGAATAAAGGGGTGTGTTGCCTACTTCCAAACAGTTCAGGAAAAAAAAAATGAGAATACAAATGATAAAGAAATGGGGTAAAATGTTAAAACTGAGAGCTGGAAAAGTTAAAGATTGGATCAGGGGATCAGGCAAGAATCATCAATTGGTGCTAAATCTAGGGAGAAGTTTTGATGATAATGAGTAGGATATTTGCATGGTCTTAAAGTGCCCCCTCCCATGTACTGCTTATTTGTGATAAGGGGGATAATCTATAGGCATTTCATAGTGGAAAAATAAGGCCACACCTTGACCAAATGATGAAAATTAAGATCATTAATGGGAGATAGGTGAATCTTGTGTACTGTTTGCTGTGATAACCTGAGGTGGATACATCAGATATGCAGTATTCTGGCCTAGAATGATACCTGAATTATGAGGAACTTCAGGCAAACTTGAAATGAGGAATGTTATATTAAAATAAATAACAAATGAGATATGGGGAGCCATATTCTTCAAAAATGTCAGTTGTGTGCAAGACATTGAAAGTTACTTTGAAAGACTGTAGGATATTTCAGATTAAAGGCCATGGAGACATGACAACTAAAGGAAAAACCTTAATCAGACCCATCCTATCCTGGAGGATAGAAAAATGGTATAAAAGTCACATTTAGGACAACTGATAAAGCTTGGAGTACTAATTGTCGATTAGATAAAATTCTTGCATTAATGTTAAATTTACTGAAGTTGATAACTGCCCTGTGGCCATGTAAGAGAAAACTCATATTCTTGGAGAAAAGGGGCTTGATGTATGTAATTTATTTTAGGGCTAGACAGGTATGTAGCCTACTTTCAAGTAGTCTAGGAGAAAAATGAGAGAGAAAGAGAGAGCTAGAAGAGAAGAGAAAGAGAGAGGGAGAGAGAGAGGGAGAGAGAGAGGGAGAGAGAGAGGGAGAGGGAGAGGGAGAGAGAGAGAGAGAGAGAGAGAGAGAGAGAGAGAGAACCCAATCAGATAAAATGTCAAAACTAAGTGAATCTAGTTGACTTTGTCTAAACAAAATACCATGAACTAGGTGGCAATAAAAAAACAGAATTTTCACGGTTCTGGAGGCTGGGAAGTCCAAGATTAAGGTGCTGGCAGGTTCAGTGTCTGGTGAGGGCCTGCTTGCTTGTTTGTAGATGGTGCCATCTCACTCTGCCCTTCCACAGTAGAAGTGGCAAGGCAGTTGGTGTCTCTTTTATAAGGGTGAGACTCTTAACAAGACTCTCTGTTGTCTCTTTTACAAGGATACCAATCTCATTCATGAGGGCTGCACCTTTAAGTCCTAGTCATCATCCAAAAACTCCACCTCCCAATATCATTACCTTGGCAGCTAGGATTTCAACATATAAATTTTGAGGGAAGCCGGGCTCGGTGGCTCAGCCTGTAATCCCGCGCCTTTGGGAGGCTGAGGTGAGTGGATTGCCTGAGCCCGCGGGTTCGAGACCCGCCTGGGCAAGCGAGACCTCATCTCTACAATAAATCGAAAAATTAGCTGGGCGTGGTAGCGCGCGCCTATAGTTCCAGCTACTTGGAAGGCTGAGGCGAAAGGATCGCCAGAGCCCAGCAGGTCGAGGCTGCGGTGGCCGGGAGCAGCCACTGCACTCCAGTCTGGGTGACAGAGTGAGACTCCAACTCAAAAAAAAA
>CAUYQG010125343.1:0-37683 GCA_963574415.1 Tarsius wallacei | reverse complement strand
AGAGTGAGCCACACAGATATCTGGAGGAAGAGTGTTCTGGATGGAGGGAACAGCCTATGCACAAGACCCAAAGCCACCTCGCTGAGGAGCAAGGAGGCTGGTGTGGCCAGGGTGGGAGTGACTGAGGGAGAGCCAGTTTCTGAGAGTGCATGAGGGGCCAGGACCAGCAAGAGCTTCCTAGCTGAGGACGTGGGCTCCTACCCTGATGGGATGAGGTGCCGCTGGAAGGATCTTTTTTTTTTTGAATCAGTGTCTCACCCTGTCACCCAGGCTGGAGTGCAGAGGCATGATCATAGCTCACTGCAACATTGACCTTCTGGGCTCAGGTGATCCTTCTGCCTCAGCCTCTGAGTAGATGGAACTATAGGTGCACACCACCATGCCTGGCTAATTTCTTGATCTTTTGTAGAGGCAAGGTCTTGCTATGTTGCCCAGGCTGGTTTCAAACTCCTGAGCTCAGGCAATCCTCTCACTTCAGCCTCCCAAAGTGCTGGGATTACAGGCATGATCCATTGTACCCGGTTTGCTGGAGGATTTTGACTTGAGATTTCAAAGGCTAACTGGCTGTTGTGTGGACAATAGTCTACACAGGAAGCAGGTAGGGAAATGGCAGCTTAGCTGCCCCCTGTGATAAGGACATGCGGGACCCACTGTTTCTGGAACAGGTTTGCTTGTCACCCCTGAAATGGCTGACGCTTGCGCAGCCCTGCTGGCTCCTTTAACCAGAGCCCTCTGTAGCCACAGTCTTGGACAACTGTGTCCTGACTCTGGGGTCATGGTTTCTTCTGTGCTGTTCGTATGGGATGGAGGGAGGAGGGTTTGCAGGGTGGGGGAATTGTTAGTTTAAAACCTTTTGAAAAGAAATATTTCTCCTTGCTCTTATTTTCCACCTGGACTCAAGTCAGACACACACACCCCCTGAAAAAAACTCTCCACTCCCTCCTGGAAACTCCACTCCCTATCCTCAGTCACAGAAGCACAAGATCTGTGTAGTCACAGATAGATGGTGTCATAACCTGCATCTTATCTAGGATGAGAATAAGTCCCTAGGCAGGTTGGATGGCCAGTGTCCACTGGCCCTCATGAATATATATTTACTGAGTCTTCCTAAGGACAGTGTAGAGTGGCAGGAGGGGTGTGGCATCTAGTTCTGGCTCCTCCACTAATAACACCTGGCCTTGGCAGAGTGCTTTTTAAAAATTTTTTTATTTATTTATTTTAACGTTTTTTTTTTCGTTGGAGTCCACTCCATCGTCCAGGCTGGAGTGCAGTGGCATGCTCAGGCCACCCCGGCATCAACCTGCTGGGCTCCAGCGATCCTTCCACCTCACCAAGTAGCCGAAACAACAGGCACATGCTACCATGCCCGGCTAATTTTTGGATTTATTGTAGAGATGAGGTCTCACCAAGTTTCAGGGGTTGGTCTCGAACTGGCGGGCTCAGGCAATCCACTAGCCTCGGCCTCCCAAAGTGCTGGGATTACAGGCTGAGCCACTAAGTCCAGCCTATCTTTTTTTTATTTTTAAATTTTTTATTTCAAAGATGTGGGGTACAATTCAGGTTTAAGTACACAAATGCTCATTATGCAGGTACTCTTGTTGATGAGGTGTGCCCCCCTCCCCTGGCAGTTTCCCACTACTGCCACTCCTTTTCTTATAGTATTACAATAATTGTTCAAGGCCCACTTATGAGTGAGAACATGTAATACTCAAAAAACAACAGGCGCTGGAGAGGATGCAGCAAAAAGGGAAAACTTCTACACTGTTGGTGGGAGTGTAAACTAGTACAACCGCTGTGGAAAACAGTTTGGTGATTCCTAAAAGGTCTAAAAATTGACCTTCCATACAACCCCACAATCCTCCTACAGGGAATATACCCGGAGGAACTCAAATCACTCTGTAAAAAAAGATACCTGTACATGCATGTTTATTGCAGCACTGTTCACAACAGCAAAAACATGGAGCCAACGGTGCTGCCCATCAAAAGAGGACTGGATTAAAAAAATGTGGTACATATACACGTGGAATATTACACAACCACAAAAAGGGATAAAATTATGAACTTCACAGCAACTTGAATGGACTTAGAGTCTATAATATTGAGTGATCTATTGCAGAGTGCTTTTAAATGTGTGATCTTGCTGGGTGCAGTGGTGCAAGTCTGTAATCCCAGCACTTTGGGAGGCCAAGACAGGAGGTTTGCTTGACCCCAGGAGTTCAAGACCAGCCTGTACAACATAGCAAGGCCTTATCTCTACAAAAATCAAAAAATTGGCCAGGTGTGGTGACTCAAGCTTGTAATCCCAGAACCTTGGGAGGTCAAGGTGAGGGGATTGCCTGAATCCACGGGTTTGAGAACAGCCTGGGCAACTTGAAGAGACGTCATCTCTATAATAAATCAAAAATATTAGCCGGGTGTGATAGCGCACATCTGTAGTTCTGGTTTCTTGGAAGGCTGAGGTGGAAGGACAGCCTGAGCCCAGCAAGTCGACACTTGGGTGGCCTAGAGCATGCCACTGCACTCCTGCCTGGGAGACGGAGTGGGACTCCAACTCAAAAAAAAAAAAAAAATCAAAAAATTAACCAGGTGTGGTGGTCCTAGCTACTCAGGAGGCTGAGGTGGAAGGATATCCTGAACTCAGAAGGTCAAGGCTATGGTGAACCATGATTGTGCCATTGCCCTCCAGTCTGGGTGACAGAGTGAGACCTGACTCAATCAATCAATCAATGTATGATCTCACTTGAGACTCACGATAGCCCTTTGAAAGGCATGGTGCTGTTGTCTTCATCTCCAGAAATATAGGTGATGGATAAAGGAGTCAAGATTTGAACCAGATTTCCTGTCTCTAGGGGTTAGGATTGTTTCACACATCACACAGCCACTGGGAGCATCCCACATAACCTAAGCTACTCCTCCCATTGAACCCCTCCCCTTGAATCTGAGCTGGCCCTGTGACCAGTTTTGACCCTAAGAATGTAGTGGAAGTGACACTGTGCAACATTTGAGACCGGACCTTAAGAGATCCAAGGCTTCTTGTGAACCTTCACCAGTTGGAACACTCCCTCTTGAAAGCACACTGTCCTATAAGAAATCCAAGCTTCCCATGACCGTGAATCTATGAGGAAGTTCAAGCCACGTGGAAGGAGGAAAGCTCCATGGTGGAACACTAAAGTGCCAGGTGTACGAATGAAGCCTTCTTGACCTTCTGGGCGAGCCAAGCCATCAGCCAAATACAGCCAAGTAAATGGCCCCAGCCAATAATATGTGGCAGATAAAAGCCGCCCAGGTGAGCCCTGCCCAAATTCCTGATCCACAGACTCATGGGCAATACAAAGTCACATACAACATAGACAATACAACATAGATCATCAAAGCCCTTTCATGTGGGAAGAGAGGTGCAACAGTCAACGTGATTCCTGCCTCCCTCTCTTCCTTTCTTCATTCTTTCCTTCCCTTAGCAAATGTTTATTAAGCACCTATTACCAGCCAGACATCAAGCTTATTTGAGAGTGAACAAGGGGCAACCCCCTCAGGTCTCCTCCCGCTCTGGGAACTTTTCTGTCCTCAATAAATCCTACTTTCTCACTTAAAAAAAAAAAGTAAAGAAAAGAAAGTGAACTAGGCAGTCACTCCTCTTCAGGAGCCCAATGTCTGGTACAAGAGACTGTAGAGACACAAATACAATAAACGTGATAGTGATCAACACAAAGCACAGAAAGGGCCACAATTGGGGATACCCAGCTTCACCTGGAAGACAGCAGTAAAAGCTTCACAGAGAATATGACATGTGGCTGAAATCTGAATGAATGGGTAGGTATTTCTCCATAGACAAAGGAAGAGGGCCATTCCACTCAGAGGAAATATCAATAGTGAGTTTAAAGACCAAAAAAGGGGGTGCAGTGGCTCACACCTATAATTCCAGCACCTTGGGAGGCTGAGGCAAGGGATTGCTTGAGGCCTGGAGTTTGAGTACAGCCTAGGCAAAATAGTGAGACCTCATTTCTATAAAAAAAAATTTAAAATTAGCCAGGACCAGGAGGTTGAAGTAACAGTGAGCTATGATTGCTTCACTGCGCTCCAGCCTGGGCAGCAGAGTAAGACCCCATCTCTAAAAAGTAATAACAAATATATTTTTTAAAAAAGACAGAAAAGTATGACATGGACAGGATGAGGTGTCCATTTATTGAACTCCTCCTAGAGCCAGGCGCTGTGCTGGGAGACAGTTATCTGACCTGTGACTGATCCTTCTTCCTACACCCAGGACAGTGGCACAAGCTACACTTCCTAAATATGCCTTCTAGGACATCATCAAGTTACTAATTCAAGTGTTGGATATGATAAGGCAAGGCCAGATCCACTCAGCACACATCAATTTTGGACCACCCTGATGCCTTCCCACCCCCTTCAATAGAATTCCATGAATAAATACTATTCAAGAACTTTTGTTGAACCAACTGCAAACCATTTAACCAGGTTATCATCTGGACAACATTCTCCATCTGTAACAAGAGTCTTTGTCAAGATCCATGTTACGATCCAGAGTCTTCTTGAGGATAACATCTCACTGATCCTCCAGACAGGTGACCCCATTATTTAAAGAAGTGAGACCATTTCCTCTGCTAAAGCCTTACAAATTGTGTATATAATGATCTTTTCAAAAGGTTTTGCTGAGGTTTGTATCTGTCAGTTTTGGAATCTACCTCTTTTTCCATTTTAAAATTTAAACTTCAAATTTAAAAAATGTAGAACCGGCTGGGCACAGAGGCTCACTCCTGTAATCCCAGCACTTTGGGAGGCCGAGGCGGGCAGATCGCTTGAGCCCAGGAGTTTGAGATCAGCCTGGGCAACTTGGCAAGACCTTGTCTCTACGATAAATCAAAAAATTAGCCAGGCGTGGTAGTGCGCCCTTGTAGTTCCGGATACTTGGAAGGCTGAGGCAGAAGGACTACCTAAGCTCAGCGGGTTGACACTAGGGTGGCTGTGAGCATGTCACTGCACTCCAGCCTGGGCCACAGAGTGAGATTCCAATTCAAAAACAAACAAACAAACAAAACCTTTAAGGGCACACTCTGGATTTGAATAAGGTGATTGTCAGCCACAGTCATAATGGCCTGGAGTTGTGTGACCTTGGGCAAGCTCCTGAACCTCTCTGGGTCTCAGTTTCTCATCTGTAAAATGAGGATGCTAGTATTACTTGTCTCAGGATTATTGATAGGATTAAGTCACTTAATACATATAAATGCTTAGAACAATGCCCAGCACACAGTAAAAGGTGATGATGATTGATTGTTTCAAGGCACAGCCCCTGAATTCTAGGGGAAAGGAGAGAGCCTTGGTAATTATTTAAACTGGGTTTCTTGCCAAGCTGGCAAGGTAGAAAGTTGGAGTCAGGTTAAAGTCAATTTGAAGAAAATAGAGAAATGTGACCTTTCTTGTACACTTGAATTTATGAACCAATTTCTCATCTGGTACACTATCTCACGCCTATATCAGGTTGCCATGGCCTCTTCAAATTGCGTTTTACCCTTCATGGAGCAGAGAGCTTCTAGCAGGCTCTGTCATCTAACATGGACTACCTTCCCACAGCAGTGGGTCTACCCATTTCTTATTCAGCTTTCATTAGAATTCTTTTCCAAACAAAACTAAAACCAACACTGTAGTAGACAGGATGGCTTCCTAGCGATGTCCGAGTTCTAATCCCCAGAATCCATGAATGAATATGTTACCTTACACAGCGAAGAGGATGTGATGGAATTAGGGAAGGAAGACTGCGGATAGAATTAAGGATGCTAATCAGTTACCCTGAAAATAGGGAGGTTATCCTGGTGGGTCCTATCACAAGGGTTCTTAAAAGTGGAAGAGAGAGGCAGAAGAGGGAACGTCAGAGAGACAGCAGAGTGAGAAAGATGTGACCTGACGCTGGGCGACAGTGAGACTCCAACTCAAAAAAAAAAAAAAGACATGGGAAAGGGGCTGTGAGCCAAGGCACGTGGGTCAATTTTTTTTTTTAATTGGAGTCTCACTCTGTCGCCCAGGCTGGAGTACAGTGGCATGCTCACGGCCACTGCAGCCTTGAGCCACTGGACTCCAATGATTCTTCCGCCTCAGCCTTCCAAGTAACTGGAACCACAGGTGCACACCACCACGCCCAGCTAATTTTTTGATTTGTTGTAGAGAAGAGGTCTCACCAAGTTGCTCAGGCTGGTCTCGAACCCCTGGACTCAGGCAATCCTCTTGCCTCTGCCTCCCTAAGTGCTGGGATTACAAACGTGAGCCACTGTGCCCATCTGGGCAACTTCTAGAAAAGCTAGCAAAGGCAAAGAAACAGACTCTCCCTCAGAGCCTTCAGAAGCGATGCAGCCTACTGATACCTTGATTTTTAGTCCAGTGAGACTTGTGTCAGACCTCTGACCTTCAACACTATAAGACTGTACATCTGTGTTGTTTTACACCAATGTCTGTGGTGATGCATTACAGCAGCAATATGAAATGAATATACAAACACCACCACCAATAAACAAAAAAACGGTCAAACAAAAACACTGATTCTTGCAAAGCTCAGCTTTCGCTTTCCTGATGCTGTTTCAAAAGTCCTTGTCCAGCTCTTGAATTCATCCTTGTTTCTCTGCCCCTCATTCCAGGACCACTGCAGGGTCTTTTACATGAAACGCTTTCTAAGGAGCATCATGTTCTGTTTACCCAGACATGTCCCTCCACTTCACGGAGGTCATGGATGGCTATCCTCTGAGGACTGTCTTTTCTCATCCTTTCTTTTTCATGATCCTGGGGTTGCACCTGCCTGTCCTCTGGACTTTTTGTACCTAAGCCTGGCACATGGACTGACTAATTAAGATCCTGTGCCCAGGGCTGAGGATGCCAAGACACAGAGTCCCTCAAAATCTATTGGGCAGAGCTGCCTAGAAATGCCAATTTGTTTAGATCTAAAAAAAAAGTCAAATATCAGCAATTCTACAAAAAAGCTCTCTCCTTTCCCCAGAATTCAGGGGCTATGCCTTGAAACTATCAACCATCACCTTTATACTATGTGCCGGGCACTGTCCTAAGTATTTACATGTATTAACTGACTTAATCCTATCAACAACCTAAGAAGGAAAACAGGCAAATAACTATGAGTGTGAAAAATACACAACAGAGGCATCATGGTAGAGGGGGACAAGTAAATAAGAAAACAGTGAGCAAAGAGAAATACTACGGAGAAAATGAAGCCGAGCCCTGCAATGGAGTGCACCTGGAAGCCATGTTGTATTCAGCTGTCAGGGAGGCCCCTGGGAGGTGATGACCCAAGGTACCACCCTCAGGAGCTTGACCTGGCCCCTATGGAAGACTCAGGGAGCCAGAGAGGAAAGTAGGCAGGGAAGGACAGGGCCCACTCACCCTGGGCTTGCTGAAGGGAATGCAGAGATACCGCACTTACTTTATCTACTCATCCATTGATGGACACTCAGGTGGCGTCCACCTTTTGGCTATTGTAAATTATGTAGCTGTGAACACAGGTATACAAATACCTCTTGAAGTTTCTGCCTTCAATTCTCCTTTCCTTTTCTTTCTTTCTTTCTTTCTTTCTTTTTCTTTCTTTCTTTCTTTTTTTTTTTTTTGACTGGGTCTAATTCTGTTGCCCAGGCTGGAGTGCAGTGGTTTGATCACAGCTTATCACACACCTCAACATCCTGGCTCAAGCAATCCTTCCTAATCAGCCTCCCAAGTAGCTGGGACTATAGGCACATGCCACCACACCTGGTTAACTTTTTGACTTTTTGTAGAGATGAGGTCTTGCTACATTGTCCAGGCTGGTCTCAAACTCCTGGGCTCAAGTGATTCTCCCACCTAGGCCTCTCAAAGTGCTAAGATTACAGGCTTGAGCCACTGCACCCAGCCTCTGCTTTTAATTATTTTGTGTATACACCTAGAAGTGGAATTGCTAGATCATATGGTAATTCTATGTTTTATTTTTTGAGGAACCTCTATACTGTTTACCATCAGTGGCTGCAATTTACATTGCCACTGACAGTGCACAAGAGTTCCAATTTCTCTGCATCCTCGCCAGCACTTGTTATTTTCTGTTTTGGGTATTTTGTTGTGGTTGGTGGTGGTTTGTTTGCTGGTTTGATAGTAGCCATCCTAATAGGTATGAGGCGTTACCTCGTTGCAGTAAACAGTTCTTGTTTAAATTACAACGTTGTAGCTTGCTTTGTCATGCAGCAGTGGATAATTAAGACACTGAATTTGAGGTCCTGGTGCTTCCCTGGCTCCCTGGTTACCACAGACTCAAGATGACACAGTCACTTCCTCCTAAGATCTGCCATCTGGACTTTCCAATTGTTTGTGTTTGGTCAGAATTAAGTCCAGAATAGCTCTCTTCAGAAGAGGCTATTGGAAAAGTATGTCAAGGACTTCCCACTCTGTTTTCAGAAGAATTAGACACCTCTCTTCCACTGGTTTAATTCAGTCTTTGGGGTTGGCTCCATGAGTGACTTATGTAGGAAATACATGGGGCTTCTCCTCCAAATAGAAGTTTTCATGGTCATTCCTGGCCACCTTCACTTACCCTTACAACATAGACGAGGGTCCATGAGTATGCCCCACTCAATCAACTCCATACTCTGGAGGCCTGGAATAGTCTTTTACCTGTTCACATATATGTCTAGCTTCTCACACTCTTCACATTTACAGGTTCAAGTACATGGTCTGTCCTGGCTAATGTGAGTTATAAGGAAGCTCAACCCGGGCCTGTGGTGGGGCAGCCAGTGCATGCCTTCTGGCCACCATAGAGTCCTTAGCAAGCCCGAAAGCACAGTGTTGAGAGGGGGGTACCTAGCCAAGTGGAAGGGAAGGTCTATGGACACTGGCCAGAGGCACAGGCTTGTAGCTGAGCCCTCTGTTCAGGAAGATTCTTGCAGCTCACTCACTCCTGGAAGGCCAGGTAGGAAGTCTGGAGAACAAGGGCCCAAGCTCCAAAGAGAAGCAAGCACAGGCATAAGTCCTAAGTCTTTGGCCTTCAAAGCTTTTATGAGATGAGAATGCTAAAGTCTCAGTCCTACCAACCATACCTATGGGTACCAAGAGGACCTGGCCTGCAAGGTAGAAACTGAAATCCCCCTCCTGACACACACACATGCACACACGTGCCCCGACATGCACACACGTGCCCCGAACATTCATGTGTGCAGATGTGAGCACCCTCATTCCTACTGGGAGCACTCTAAGCAGTGGCTCCCAGACTTGCTGCACATTCTGATCACCTGGGGAAGAAGTGCTCGCAAATCCTTAAGCTCAGGCCGCTGCCCATGCCAATCAAATCCAAATGGGTTTCCACCCAGGCATCAGTACAGACTGGTGATTCTTCCGTATAGTCAGCTTCAAAAACCAAAGATCTCTATCCATCACCAAACACAGGCCTGCAGTGGAGATTTTTTTTTTTTTTTTTGGAGTCTCACTCTGTCACCCAGGCTGGAATGTAGTGGCACACTCACAGCCACACCAGCATCAACCTGCTAGGCTCAGGTGATCCTTCCGCCTCAGCCTTCCAAGTAGCCGGAACTATAGGCACGTGTTACCATGCCTGGCTAATTTTTTATTTATTTATTATAGAGATGAGGTCTCGCCAAGTGACCTGGGCTGGTCTTGAACTCGTGGTCTTAGGCAATCCACTCGCCTCGGCCTCCTAAAGTGCTGGGATTACAGGCTGAGCCACTGAGCCCGGCCGGAGATTATTTTTTTTAATTGAGGTAAAGTTTATCTAGCATAAAATTAACCATTTTAAAGTATACAATTCAGTGGCTTTTACTGCATTCACAATGCTGTGCAACCATCACCTCTAATTAGTTCTGAAACATTTTTATCACCCCCAAAAGAAATCCTGTATACATTAAGCTATCACGCCCCTCTCCCACTTTCCCCCAGCCCCTGGCAAACATGAATCTGCTTTCTGTTTCTGTGGATTTACCTATTCTAGATTTTTTATATAGATATATGACCTTCTGTTTCTGGCTTCTTCACTTGGCATTAGTTCATCCATGTAGCATGTATCAGTATTTCGTCCTCCCTTATGGCTGAATAATATTATATTGAATGTATAGATCACATTTTATTTATCCATTTATTTGTTAACAGACCTCTGGATTGCTTCCACCTTTTGGCTATTGTGAATAATGCTGCTTTGAACATAAGTGTAAAAGTTTTTGTTTGAATATTTGTTTTTGATTATTTGGAGTTGTACCTAGGAACAGAATTGCTGGGCCATATGGTAATTCTATGCTTAGTTAGTTAGTTAGTTAGTTAGTTAGTTAGTTAGTTAGGGTCTCACTCTGTCACCCAGGCTGGAGTGCAGTGTCATGACAATGGCTCACTGCAGCCTCAAACTCCTGGGCTCAGGTGATCCTTCCACCTCAGCCTCTCGATTAACTGGGACTACAGGCACACTCCACGGGCCTGGATAATTTTTTTATTGTTTTTGTAGAGACGAGGCCTCAGGCTAGTCTTGAACTCCTGGGCTGAAGTGATCTTCCCTTCTCAGCCTCCCAAAGTGCTGGGATTACAGGCATGGGCCACCACGCCCTACCCCATGTTGACCTTTTTAACCACCAAACTGTTTCCACGGGTGCTGCACCATTTTATATTATCACTAGCAACATACAAAGGTTCCAATTTCTTCACATCCTTGTTAACACTTGTTACTTTTACTTTCTCTTTTTATTATTACTATAGTCATTCTTATAGGTATAATGTGATATTTCCTTGTGGTTTTAATTTTCATTTCTCTAGTGATGAATAATGTTGAGCATCTTTTTATGTGCTCGTTGACCATTGGTATATCTTCTTTAGAGAAATGTCTATTCAAGAACCGGATATTTTCTAGCCCCTGACCCTCACAGCACCACTGAGAGGAAAGGATTGCTCACACTTTTCTAGATGAGGCTAAGAGAGTGTAGGTTGCCCCAACTCTAATCAGTGATAGAAAGCAAGGTCTGCCTGACACTGAGGTTCATACCACACACACACACACCCCAGACACTCAAAAGGACACAGATGCCAGTGCCAAATGAGAACTGCAGTCAAAGACTTCCAGGGAGTGGGGGACCAATAAGCACCAAAGCTGGAGCCCCCAAGGAGGTGGGAAGCAGGAAGAGGGTTCCCGATGGGCTTGAAGTGACAGAGAAGGACAGAGACAGTAGAGAGTGTGTGTGTGTGGGGCAGGGATCAGCAAGGCACCCTGAAGGAGACCCATTTTGTTAGGTTGCGTCTGTGGCAGAGAAAGACATAGCTGGCATGTTCAGTCAGGATAGAGGTCACTCAGGTTTCGTGCTCTGGACTTCTTTGTGCCCTGAGAATTCTCCAAGCTTGGCCACAGTCACCTGTAGCAGCTGATTCAGGGCAGACTCAGACAGATTGAGCCTCACCCAGGTCACAGGAATGGAAGGGGTAAGTCAACGTGCCGTGTGCAGGCAGCCACTACAGCTGCAGGAAACCTGGAGGTGTGAGATGATATTTCTGTGAGGCTGTCAGTTTCATCAGAAATTAGTGCCAAAAAATGACTTTACAGTTCTGCGGGGGGAGGGGGGAGGCATGGCGAGGAGGCTCCGACACCTTTTAGAAGCTTACCTCTATCTTTAAGAAGTACAAAGTGAGACTGGGGGTGGAGAGGAATCAGAGGGAAAGAGTTCTGATGATCTGAGGCTGGAGGATAAATAAAGACCAGAGCTGCCCTCAGGCCTTGGCAAGTGGCCTTTACCTCTGGAAATGATGCTGAAATATTTCAGGCTCTCTCTCCTGGGGTTTCCTGTTTCCTATTTGGTCTCTGGTTTCCAGGCAACACATGAATACCCCCAAACTCCTGAAATGTATGGGTCTCCAAGTGTCCCTCTTCCTCTGAAACTCACATCTGTGATGAGTTTCCCATCTGCCCAGTCTCCCAGGGCAGCCCATCTATTCCACTCTCTCCAGAGGACAACAGCAATTGAAGATGCCTTGTGGTTTGAGGGGTGTGTGTGTGTGTGTGTGTGTGTGTGTGTGTGTGTGTGTGTCCCCTTTGTAGGTTCCTCCAGTTTAATGATTCTTCCTGCAAAGTTAGTCTGGCTGGATCACGTGGTGGGGACGAGGGGGCCAGGCAGGAGATTTCGGGTTTGCTGCTCTGACTTAGTAAAGAGTCTGGCGGGAGCCCAGCAGCTTAGAAGGAAGGTGGGGGAATAAGCCCTGAGCTTGACCCATTGGTGTGCTATTGGCTGGTTTTCTCTCTCTCAGGAGGGAGCAAAGGGCTGCTTTCTGCTTGCAGGAACTCTGGTGGGTTTCGGGGAACTTGAGACTGCCTTACATGCATGATGAACTGGGTTCTGAGTACAGGGGGACTGGTGGGAGTGAAGTATAAAACTGAAGGGGGTAGGGTTTTGAAGATTTGCCGTTAGATTTTGTTTTTAGCATAATACAGGATACATGGTTTCCAAAGCTAATGGTGCTTCACAGCTTGGAACAAACACAATGGTCCTTCACCACTCCTACCCACCACTGAGGCCCAGCCTCAGGGACAACCACCTCATTTCCTTCAGCTATTTTTTAAAATTTACCTTGGAGAGGGGCAGAGCAAGATGGTGGAGTAGAATCTCCCAGCAATTGTCCCCCTGCGGGAACATCAAATTGAACAACTATCCATGCACAAAACACCCTCCAAAGAACTAAAGATGCATTGAAGAGGGCAGGAAGGACAGTTTTGCATTGCCTAGATCCTCCACCGCCCCACCCACCCAAGGTGAGTCTCCCAATAGCGGGAGAGAGAAAATACCTGCTTGAGGGAGGAAGAGGAAAGTGAGTGTGGGACATCGAATTAGAATTTAATTCCAGCCCCACCACAGTGGGACACAGCTCCATACAGAGCTCCCTCAGCCCAAAATTCCAGGCCAGGGACCACAGAGGGAGCATTGAGAGCTGCCCCAGACCACAGGGGAATCTACCGCCCAGGTAGGAGGAAACTGAGTCCCAGCCTACATCATCACCAGGTGACTAACGTGGCATCAGGCCCCGAATACATTTCAGTGGCAGTCAGGCTTTAGAAACCATGATTCTTGGGTGAATTCTAATACTGCGCTGGTCTGAGAGGGCGTAAGCTTGGAGAGCAACCCAGCATAATGTCAGTGGTGGCCGCTAAGAGAGTATCTACACTACCCCTCTCCAAACTCTAGGCAGTGCAGCTCAGAGAGTTGCTTTCTCAATACTTAGAAAAAGAAGAGGGAAGAACACAGGGGACTTTGTGAATCTAGTATCAGCTCTGCCCAGTAAAACAAAACAAAGGACTAAACTTACAGCCTGGACACATATCTTGACCTGCCCTGGGCCAGAAGGGAATCCACTACCCTGACGGGACAGTCTGCTTCATGACTGGCTGACTAAAGTGACCTCAGGACTTGAACATATATAAATGGCAGTCAGACAGTAGCTGCTACAGGAGTTGAGCTAGCCTCATACTGTGCTGGTCAGGGAGACTGTGGGCTTTGGTGTGACTCAGCATGATGCCAGCTGCAGAGGTCATGGATATGCCCATGTCACCCCTCCTACAATTCTAGACTGTGCAGAGTGGAGAAAATCCTTCCACTTGGGAGAAGGAGGTAGGTGAGCAAGGATCTTTGCCTGTAAACCCAGAGGACTGTTTCTAATCTTCCATAAGTACATCAGGGTTGGAGATCCAGGAGTCTACAAGACTTGCAGTGAACCTGAACTTAGGGTGCCCTCTACTGCCAAAATGGCTTCAGTGACCACAGGCTTAGGACACGCATCAGATAGCCCCCTTTTAATTATTAGAAGGCCCTCTGAAGGAGGACAGATTCGGACAAGGCTAGATGATGAAGACTGGAATAAATAGCTAATTCATGAATGTCTTAGACATCAAAGAATGTCCACAAGCATAAAAAACATTCAGGAAAATATGACCTCCTTAAGTGGAATAAATAAGTCACCAGTGATCAACCGTGGAGAGATGAAAATGTGTGACCACTCAGACCAGGAATTCAAAATAACTATTTTGAGGACGTCCAATGAACTTCAAAAAAACACAGAGAAATAATTCAGGTATTTATCAGAGAAATGTAACAGAGGTTAAAATAATAAGATCAAACAAAAATCCCAGAACTGAAAAATATAATAGATTAAGTGAAAAATGTGTTTGACAGCTTCAACAGAAGAATTGATCAAACAGAAGAAAGAATCAATGAGCTTGAAGACAGGCTATTTGAAAACACACAGTCAGAGGAGAAAAAAGGAATAAAGGGAAGGAAGAATACTTACAAGAATTTAAAATTAACTTCAAAGAGCAAATGTAAGAGTCATTGGCTTTAAAGAGGTAGTAGAGACAGAAAAAGAGACAGAAAGTGATTCAAGTAAATAATATTTGAACTTTCCAAATGTAGAGAAAGATATGAATATCCAGGAACAGAGAGGTCAAAAAGCACCAAGTAGAATCAACCCAAATGAGGCTACTCTACGGCATATAAAATCACACTGTCAAAGTCAAAAATGAAAAAAGACTCCTAAAAGCAGCAAAAGAAAAGAAGTAAATAACATATAAAGGAGCTCCAATACAGCTGACAGCAGACTTCTTAGTGGAAACCTTATAGGCCAGGAAGGAGTAAGGTGATATATTCAAAGTGATGGAGAAACTACCAGCTGAGAATACTCTATCCTGCAAAGTTATCCTTCAAACACAAAGGAGTGATAAAGACTTTTTCCCAGACAAACAAAAGCTGAGGGAATTCATTACTACCAGACTTATCTTACAAGATATATGAACAGAGAATTCTTCACTCTAAGAGAAAAGAACAATAATGTGCACAAAGAAAACATTCAAAGTTATAAAGCTCACTATATACATAGACAAATTCAAATTACTCTATACTGTTGTTATTATGGTGTGTAAACTACTCATATCTTTAGTATGAAGACTAAAAGACAAGTCTATCAAAAATAATAACTACAACAATTTATTAAGAGATAGTCAATATAAAAATATTTAAATCAAGACAACAAAAAAGCAAAAATGGGGAGGGTGGAACTAAAGTGTGAAGTTTTGTTAGTTTTTTTCTCTGTGTATCTCTTTTTTCTTTGCAGTAAAAATTAAACTGTTGTCATTTTAAAAGAATTTATTATAGCTATAAGATGTTTTCTGTAAACCTCATGATATTCACAAAGCAAAGACCTGTAATAGACACAGCAAAGACCTGTAATAGATTTTTATTTTAAAATAAAAATCAACGAATTAAAATATACTACCAGAGAAAATCACTTAACCACAGAAAAGACAATAATAAAGAAAGACAGGAGTTACAAATGACTAGAAAACAAGTAACAAATGACAGTAGTAAATCCTTAACTGTCAATAACAACATTGAATGTAAATAGATTGATTCTCCAATTAAAAGACATAGAGTGGCTGAGTCAATTTATAAAAATAAGGCACACCTAACTATTTGTTGCCTACAAGAAACTCATTTCACCTGTGAAGACACACATACGCTTAAAGTGAAAGGAAGGAAAATATATTCCATGAATATGGAAACCGAAAATGAGGAGGCATAGTTATACTGGACAAAACAGACTTCAAGTCGAAAGTTGTAAAAAGAGACAAAGACCATCGTTATGTAATGATAAAGGGATCAATTCTGCAAGAGAAAATAACAATTATAAATATATATGTACCCAACACTGAAGCACCCAGATATATAAAGCAAGTATTATTAGACCTAAAGAGAAAGGTAGACCTCAATACAATAATAATCGGGAACTTAACACCACACTGTCAGCATTGGACAAATCATCTAAACATAAAATTAACAAAGAAATATTGGACTTAATTTTCACTACAGATCAAATGGACCTAACAAAAATTTATAGAACATTTTCTCCAACAGCTGTAGAATACACATGAAACATTCTCCAGGATAGAATGTATGTTAGGCCACAAAATAAGCCTCAACAGATTCTTAAAAATCAAAATCATATAAAATATATTATCAGACCATGGTGGAATAAAACTAGAAATCAATAACAAGAGGAACTTTGGGAACTATACAAATAAAATAAAAATTAAACAACATGCTCTTAAACAACCACTGAGTCAATAAGACAATTAAGAAGAAATTTAAACATTTTCTTGAAACAAATAAAAATGGAAATATAGCATACAGATGCCTGTGAGATACAGCAAAAGTCAGGCTAGGAGGGAAGTTTACAACAACTAATGTCTACATCAAAAAAGTAGAAAAATTTCAAATAAACTACCTAACAATGTACTGCAAGGAACTAGAAAAACAAGAACAAACCAAACCCAAAATCAGTAGAAGGAAAGAAATAATAAAGATCAGAACAGAAGAACGAAATGAAACAGAGACTTTAAAAAATATACAACAAAACAAAACGTTAATTATTTGAAAAGATAAGCAAAATCAATAAACTGCTAGCTAAACTAACCAAGAAAAAAAAGAGAAGATCCAAATAAAGCAAATTAGAAGTGAAAAAGGAGAGATTACAAATGATACCACAGAAATACAAAGGATCATCAGAGACTTATGAAAACTATATGCTAACAAATTGCAAAACCTATAAGACATAGATACATTTCCAGACACATAGAACCTATCAAGATTGAACCAGGAAGAAATAGAAAATCTGAACAGACAAATAATGAGTAATGAGATTTAATAAATAATAAAAATTTTCCCCAACAAACAAAAATCCAGATGGCTTTACCGCTACCAAATCTTTTTTTTTTTTTTAAGAGACAGGATCTCACTCTGTGGCCCAGATTGGAATGCAGTGGTGTAAATGTAGCTCACTATAACCTCGAACTCCTAGGCTCAAGTAATCTTCTTGCCTCAGCCTCCTGAGTAGCTCAGGTGCCACTGGGCCTGGCTAACTTTCTTTTTTTTCTTTTTTTGTAGAGACAGGGGTTTCACTATATTGCCCAGTGTGGCCTCAAATGACTGGCCTCAGGTGATCCTCCTGCCTTGGCCTCCCAAAGCACAACTACAAGCATGGGCCACCATGCTCAATTCTCAAACTAGTCCGAAAAATTGAAGAGGAAAGACTTCTTTCTAACTCATTCTATTAGGCCAGCATTACCTTGATACCAAAACCAGGCAAGGACACACACACACACACACACACACACGCACACACACACACACACACACACACACACCTGCAGGTCAATATCCCTGCTAATCATAGATGCAAAAATCTACAACAAAATACTAGCAAATCAAGACATCAAAAGATAATACACCATGGTCAAGTGGAATGCAAGGGATGCAAATATGTTTCAACATAAGCCAATCAGTTAATTCACATCAATAGAAAAAAAGACTAAACCATATGATTATCTCAATAGACACAGAAAAGGCATTGATAAAATTCAATATTCCTTCATGATTTAAAAAAACTCTCAACAAATTAGGCATAAAAAGAACATACTTCAACATAATAAAGGCCATGTATGACAAACCCACAGGTAACATTATACTTAATGGGGAAAAGCTGAAAGCCTTTCCTCTCAGAAATTGAACAAGTCAAAGATGCCCATTTTCACCATTCCTGATCTACATAGTCCTGGAAGTGCTAACCAGAGAAATTATGGAAAAAAGAACGTCAAATTGTCCCTCTCTTCAGATGATGTGATCTTATAAAGAGAAAAACCTAAAACGGTTAGCACTGACAAACAATTTCAGTAAAACTTGCAGAACACAAAATCAACATACAAAAATCAGTGTGTTTTTATACACCCATAATAAACTAGCTGAAAAAGAAATCAATGCCACTTACAATCACTTAAAAAAATAACTAGGGGCTGGGCGTGGTGACTCAAGCCTGTAATCCCAGCACTTTGGTAGCCCAAGCCAAGAGGATTGCCTGAGCCCAGGGATTCAAGACCAGCCTGGACAACTTGGCAAGACCTCGTCTCTCCAATAAATCAAAAAATTAGCTGGGCATGGTAGTGCATGCCTGTAGTTCAGGCTGCTTGGAAGGCTGAGGCAGAAGGATTGCCTGAGCCCAGTAAGTTGATGCTGGGTTGACCGTGAGTGTGCCACTGCACTCCAGCCTGGGCGACGGAGTAAGACTCTGACTCAAAAAAAACAAAAAAAACAAAAAAACAAAAAAAAACTAGGAATAAATTTAACCAAGAATGTGAAAGACCTCTACAAGGAAAACTACAACACACTGATGAAAGCAATTGAAAAAGACACAAACAAATGGAAAAACATCTCATTTTCAAAGATTGGAGAAATTAATTTTTTTTAATTGACAATACTACCAAAGCAATCTACAGATTCAATGCAATCCTTATCAAAATACCAATGACATTCTTCATGGAAATAGAAAAACAACCCTAAAATTCATATGAAACCACAAAAGACCCCAAATAGCCAAAGTAATACAGAGTGAAAAGAACAAAGCTGGAGACATCGCACTAACTCCAGAATATACTACAAAGCTATAGTAACCAAAACATCATGGTATTGGTATAAAAACTCATACATAGACCAATGGAACAGAATAGAGAACCTAGAAATAAACTCACATATTTACAGCCAACTGATTTTTGACACAGGCACCAACAACTTACATTGGGGAAAGGATACCCTCTTCAATAACTGGACACCCTCTTCAATAAATTGATCCTGTTTATTACAGCACTATTTACAATAGTGAAAATATCCATATGCAGATAAAACTGAACCCTTTTTTCTCACCATATGAAAAAATCAACTCACAATGAATTAAAGACTTAAAAGTAAGACTCAAACCTCCAAAAATACTGGAAGTAAACACTGGGAGTATGTTTCAGCAGATTAGTCTAGATAAAGATCTTGTGGCTAAGACTTCAAAAGCACAAGCAGCAAAAAACGAAAATAGTCAAATGAAATTAGTTTAATTTAGTATGTTAAACTAAAAAGCATCTGCATGGCAAAGGAAATAATCAACAGAGTGAAGAGGCAACCTTTAAAATGGGACAGAATATTTGCAAACTATTCATCTGACAAGCAACTAACATCCAGAATATACAAATAATTCAAATAACTTAACAGTTAAAAAAAAGAACAACAAAGAATCCCATTACCAAAGTGGGCAGAGTATCTGAATAGACATTTCTTAAAAGAAGACATACAAATGACCAAAAAACAGTTGGAAAAATATTCCACAGGACTAATCATCAGGAAAATGTAAATTAAAACAATAAGATATCATCTCACCCCAGTTAGAATGGCTATTATCAAAAGGACAAAAAATAACAAGTACTGGTAAGGATGCAGAGAAAAGGGAACTCTTACACACTGTTGATGGGAATATAAATGAGCACAGCCATCATGGAATAGAACTACCGTATAATCTAGCAATTCCACTACTAGGCATTTATCCCAAGGAAAGGAAATCAGTATGTCAAAGGCATACCTGCCCCTCTGTTTATTACAGCACTATTCACAATAGTGAACGTATGAAACCATCCTATGCATCCATTCAACAGATGATTTTTAAAAATGTGGTATGTACACACAATGAAATATCATTCAGCCATTAAAAAGAATGAAATCCTGTCATTTACAGAAACATGGGTGGAAATGGAGGAAATTATGATAAGCGAAATAAGGAGGCACAGAAAAGCAAACATCATGTGTTCTCATTCATATGCAGGAGCTAAAAATGTTGCTCTCATGGAGGCAGAGAGAAAAATAATAGTTACCGGAGACTGGAAAGGGCGGGGGTGGCGAGATGAAGAGAGGTCAATGGGTATAAGCATGCAGTTAGAAAGAATAACTTCTAAGGTTCAATAGCACAGTAGGATGAATACAGTTAACAATAACTTATTATATATTTCAAAACAGCTAGAAGAGAAGATTTGAAATGTTCCCAACACAAAGAAATGAAAAATGTTTGAGGTGATGAATATCCCAATTACCATGATCTGGTAGTTACGCATTGTGCCTATTTACCAAAATATTACATGCGCCCTATAAATATGTACAATTATCATGTATCTATAAAAATTACCCCCACGTTTAAAGGTTATTTCTTGATTTATTTTTCATTTTAGACTTTCCTTATTGACTTCCACCATAAACGATAAGGATATTTTTACTCAGAACTCCCCTCTTCCCCACACCCATATACACACCTTCACTCTCCAGCCTCATAGTGAGTTTTATGGCAGTATTTAAAAATCAATATCAAGTATTTGCATTATTTCTAGGTAAATACTGCCTCAGCTGAGTCTTTTGATGCCAAATTACATTTCCTTTCCCATATAGAGTCCTCACTTTTATCTCACTTCCTTATTAAGAATTGCAAGCTCTGGCATGTCTCTCTTTTCTTCCTTTCTTCTTTCTCTAATAAACTTTGTTTTAAAACTTAAAAAAAATTAGCCATTTTTGTATTATTAGAAATTCAAAACAACAGTTATTGGCAAGGATACAGAGGGAAAAAAATGCTTAGACACTGTTGGTGAACATGCAAATTAGTACAACCTCTTTCAAAGAATTAAAAATATTGGGTTGATGCATAAGTTTGTAGCCTTTTTTGCTTGCCCCTGAAATGCAAATGTCACACGATGATTGGTCACAGTTCATCATATTTGCCAATTCTCAGGTTCACTGAAGTGGATCATCATAGATTAAAGCGTTTAAACAGTCTTCACCAAAACCCAGTGGTCTTCCTGAACGTGGAGAATCGCTCAAATCAAAGTGGCCCGCTTTGACACAACAAAACCATTTTCTTGCCATGCTTTCCCGGATGGTATTCTCCCCGTACACAGCACAAATGTTTTAAGCCACCTCCACTGCCTTTACTCCGCTGCTAAACTCAAATAGAAGAACATGTCGGAAGTGATCATCTTTTTCCATTTGACACTCCATCTACAAATAGTACTAACTTTCTTTAAATTTGCAAAATGCAAGGCATATTCACAAGTACAACCTTGTCACTCCAAATGATAAATTCCCAACACTGCAGTGTTGCCATGCCAAAAACAAATGCTACAAACTTATGTATCAACCCAATAGAACTACCATTTGATTCAGCAATCCCACTACTTGGTATTTACCCAAAGGAAAATAAAAATTATATCAAAAAGACACCTGCACTTTTTTATCACAGTGCTAGTCACAATAGCATAGTCATGGAATCGACCTAAGTGTCCATCAACGGAGGATTGGATTTTTTAAAGTGGTATATGAGGGGGGATCCAAAAAAGCTAGAATTTATTTATTAAAAAATTGTGTATTTATTCTTACATGTTTAAATTTCAGTAACATTCAAAGTAGTCTCCATTTGATGCAATACACCTATCAAGATGCCTTTCCCACTGTTCAGAAAGGCTTTTGAGCTCATCAATTTTGATGCCTTTTAATGCTTCTGCTGTTTTTGTTTCACTTCTTCCACATTGGCAAAATGTCTTGCTTAGGACTTTTTTCATCTGGGGAAATGAAAAAAAAAAAGTTGGTTGGGGTGAAATCGGGTGGGTGGGGCATGGGGTCATGCCATTTTTGGTTGAAAACTGCTTACCACTCAGTGCAGTGTGGGCAGCTGCATTGTCAAGGCAGAAGAACCAGTCACCTGTTTGCCAGTTTGGGACATTTCTTCTGCAAATTGTGGTGCAAATTTCTCAAAACTTCCAGATAAAAACTTTGATTGACTGATCCAGAGGAACAAATTCCACATATACTATAAGGGACCTGCCCTCCAAAAAGATAATTCTGGGTTTTTTGGGTTCCTCCAAATATATAAAAAATAGAATATTACTAGTTAAAAAAAGAATAAAAATATGTATTTTGCAGCAACATGGATGGAATTGGAGGCATTATACTAAGTGAAAGAACTCAGAAACAGAAAGTCAAAACCCACATGTTCTACCTTATAAGTGGGAGCTAAATAGTGAGGACACATGGACATACATAGTGGAGACTTCAAAAGGCTGGAGGATGGGAATGGGGTGGGATATGAAATACTACCTATTGGGTACAATGTACACTACCCTGGTGATGGGTACAGTAAAAGACCAGACTTCACCACTGTGCAACATATGCATGTAACACAACTGCACTTTTGCCCCAAGTCTATAAAAATTAAAAATAAATTTTAGGCCGGGCACGGTGGCTCAGCCTATAATCTCAGCATTTTGGGAGGCCAAGGCGAGAGGATTGCCTGAGCTCAGGGGTTCGAGACCAGCCTGGGCAACTTGGTGAGACCTCATCTCTACAATATATCAAAAAATTAGCCAGGCATGGTGGTGTGCGTCTGTAGTTTCAACTACTTGGAAGGCTGAAGTGGAAGGATTGCCTGAGCCCAGCAGGTCGAGGCTGAAGTGGCTGTGAGCATGCCATTGCATTCCAGCCTGGGTGACAAGAGTGAGACTACAATTCAAAAAAATAAAATAAAATAATTTTAAAAATTTTAAAATAAAAATATAAATATAAATTTTAAAAGTAATTAAATAAAATAAAATTTTAAAAGTAATTTTTAAAATAAAATAATTTTTTAAATTACATTTTTTATTTGCTTCATTTTCTATATATATATCATTCCTCTTTCTCCAAAATTCCCCTCTCTCAATGTGATCGAACTCCTGGGAAAGGAGTTACTTTCTTTTTTTCTCTGAGATATTCCTCCCCCAACCACAGCCTCCTGCTCTTATCTGGTGTAAGTGCTGCCACTAAGGACTTCCATTCAATCTTGAGATTTACATCCCTCTCCTGAGTATTTTGTCTCTCCTATCTTTCTCATTCTTGGTTCACTCCCTCATTTTTGTGCGACTTCTGCTCCAGTAGCTTGCTGATAAAAGGGTTATGGGGGGATAAATCATTTTGAAGTCTTCTATGTCTAAAAAGCCTTTCTTAGATTGGGCTCGGTGGCTCAGCCTATAATCCCAGCACTTTGGGGAGGCCGAGGGGACTGGATTGCCTGAGCTGGCAGGTTCGAGACCAGCCCAGGCAACTTGGTGAGACCTTGTCTCTACAATAAATCAATATTTAGCCTTGCGTGGTAGCGCACGCCTGTAGTTCTGGCTACTTGGAAGGCTGAGGCGGAAGGATCGCCGGAGTCCAGCAGGCCGACACTGGGTTGGCCGTGAGCATGCCACTGCACTCCAGCCTGGGCGACAGAGTGAGACTCCAACTCAAAAAAAAAAAAAAAAAATTGACTCAGTAAATCTACTAGTGGGCTTAATATATTTTTGCTGAATGAATAAATGAATCAAATGAGACACTTGCAGCCCAAGACTCTTTTGTGGAGTAGGAATTATCCTATCTTTCAGGTCCTGAATTTGATATCTTTTATTAATTCCATGCTCATCAAATCTTCTGAATTAAAAAAAAATGCTTTCCCAGGTACCTTGATGGAGGGGAAGTGGTGCCTAGACAGCATCCTGGTTGTGAAAGGATGTCTCCCACTGATCATAGATACGTCGTCACTCTGGTCTGAATGTCAGTCTTTCGGGAGTTCAATTTGTAGCTGGGTCTTGAGAACCTGACACCCCACAGTGCCCTAACAAAACTGACTTTCAGAATTTACCGAGCCAATGTGCCCATGTAGAAATGTGGCACCCAGTGCACTGCCACTCACAAAGCCTTGTCATTGCAGCCAGGTTGGCCTTTCCTGGGGAGATGCATGTGCCTCATCAAGAACACCTCAAAACTACCACTCTGAACACTCAAAATAATGTTGAAATTGGGAGAGAATTCTAGATGAACTGGATCTTGTATGGGTGAGGTTAAAAGGTAGGAGGAGGCTGGGTTCGGTGGCTCAGCCTGTAATCTCAGCACCTTGGGAGGCCGAGGCAAGTGGACTGCCTGAGTCTGCGGGTTCAAGACCAGTCCAGGCAACTTAGCGAGACCTCGTCTCTACAATAAGTAAAAAATTAGCCAGGCATGGTAGAGCGTGCCTGTAGTTCTAGCTACTTGAAAGGCTGAGGTGGAAGGATCGCCAGAGCCCAGCAGGTCGACCCTGGGGTGGCCACAAGCATGCCGCTGCACTCCAGCCTGAGCGATGGAGTGAGACTCCAACTCAAATAAAAAAAGTCTTTCTTCTGTCCTCATAAGATTCCAAGTTTGGCTGGGAATTGAATTCAAGATCAGAAGAGGTTTCCCTGGAATTCTGAAGGTCTTCCAGCTCCCAGTTGCAGATGAGAAACCTCATCCATTCTCATTATTGATCTTTGTATGTGACTTTTTCTACTTTCAGCTATTGGAATTACCTCTTTATTCTTAATGTTCTGACAATTCAAGATTCAGTGCCTCAGTGTGGGTCTGTTTTTATCTTTCTTGTTGGTCTTTCAGTGGGTCCTTTCAAACTGGTGATTTATGGTCTAGTGCTGAAAATGTTTCTTGTATTTGCTGATAATGTCCCCTCCTCAATTTTCTCTGGCATCTCCCACTGAATCTTCTTAAGTATGATATTTGGCCTTTGTTATTTTCTATCTCTCTGTCTTTTTGTTCAACTTCTTGGAGATTTCTGTGAGTTTGTGTTCCAACTCTCCCACTGTATTTATTGTGACTATGATATTTTTAATTTCCAAGAGCTATTTCTTGTTCTCTGGGTGTTTCTTTTTTTTTTTTTTTTTGTGTTGGAGTCTCACTCTGTCACCCAGACTGGCACGCTCCTGGCCACCGCAGCCTCGACCTGCTGGGCTCTGGCGATCCTTCCGCCTCAGCCTTCCAAGTAGCTGGAACTACAGGTGCGCGCTACCACACCCAGCTAATTTTTGATTTATTGTAGAGATGAGGCCTCGCCAAGTTGCCCAGGCGGGTCTTGAACCTGCGGGCTCAGGCAATCCACTCACCTCGGCCTCCCAAAGCGCTGGGATTACAGACTGAGCCACCAAGCCCGGCTCTCTGGGTGTTTCTTTAAAAAAAAAAAAAAAGCACCATCTTTATTTTATGGATCTTGACCATTTAGAGGATTATTGTAATTGTTTTAAAGTTCTCTTCTGCACCTTACATTTTCTTTGTTTCCTGTACTCTTTTTGTTTGTTTATGTTTATGTTTGTTTGGGGCTCTATCTTTAACGTTGGGGGCTGTCTATTATGGGTAAAAAATATGTATAAACAAACAAAAAACACAAAACTAAACATAAATAAACCTCCCTTTAGAAATCAAATATAATGAAAATATATGCTCCTCCTTTAAGAAAGATATTCGGTTTTTCTTTTTTTCAGTAAAATGCTTTCCTGGGTAAATTCATTAGTGTAGAATTTTAAATTCCAAATCAGATTGCATTTTGCTATACACGGTATTTCTTGTTCTTAGAATCTCCTGACATCCAAAAATAACAAGTAAGAAACTTCGTTTGCATTAACACTTGTTTTTAATATAAGAAACACATTGTAAACACTCTTATTCTTGAATTAGTTACCAGATTTGTGAAACCTTAGATAACTACAAGAATCATAAATATACAGCTATGTGAATAATATTAATGATTTAAAGTGTGTGAGCCTTTTTTTTCATGAAAGTGTGGTTTTCAAAACTCAGAACACACCTCTAGCAGATAAGAATAATTTTGTTTTCTTACTGCTGCAGAGTGGTGGTTATTTAAATAAAATGATTTCTGAGTATTTCCTCTAAAACTTGAATACAAGGAAAGTTTGCATTTGTTGTTTATTTAGTAATGATTTTTCTCCCACTCGGTGACCCTGGGCTGTCTGGGTGGTTGAGTGGACTGCTATGAGGACAGGGTCAGGGCATGGGGCCGTTGGGCTTCCCTACAGGCTGAGAACTGCTTATTTTGTTGGGAGAATCCAAATTTCAATAGGTGTAGGTCGTTTCTCTTGGAATGGCCAGTTTTTCCAGAGAATCCTCTAATCTCCTACCTGGAAAGTAGCAGAACTGCTCAGAAATGAGTGGAGGAGGGTCCCTGGGGTCTCAGGACACAGGGATTCAGTCTGGGATCCGGTCTGTCTGGTTCAGGGGTCCAGTCTGTCTGGTTCATTTCTCCAGAGAATAAACTTCCTGTATCCTACAAACTGTGCCTTATACAGACTCCACCCCTTCCTGCTCTCTCCCCAACTTCTGAGGGAGCCAATGCCTGCCTCAGCTTCCTCCTTGGCTCTCACAGGCCCGCTTCCACTTACTCCATCCTGTCTTCTAACAGCTGTTGTCACCTCTTATCTTTTCTTTGGCCTTATGAGTTTTTCTTCCTTCCTTCTTCCCTCCCTCCCTCCCAACCTCCTTCCCTCCCTTCCTTCCTTCAAGATAGGATCTCATTATGTTGCCCAAGCTGGTCTTGAATTCCCGGGCTCAAGTGATCCTCCTGCCTCAGCCTCCTAAAGTGCTGGGATTATACCATGCCCGGCCTTTTTTTTTTTCTTAAGTTAGAGCCTCACTTGTCACCCAGATTGGAGTGCAGTGGCACACTCACAGCCACCACAGCCTCCATTAACCTGCTGGGCTCAGGTGATCCTTCCACTTCAACCTTCCAAGTAACTGGGAAGCACTACCACATCCAGATAATTTTTTGATTTATTGTAGAGATGAGGTCTCGTCATGTTGCCCAGGCTGGTCTTGAACTCCCAGGCTCAGGCAATCCTCTCACCTCAGCCTCCTAAAGTGCTGGGATTACAGGGTTGAGCCACCGCACTCAACCTTTTAAATTTCTTTTCTTTTTGAGTTGGAGTCTCACTCTGTCACCCAGGCTGGGTGACATCACCCAGGGCCACCCCAGTGTTGACCTGCTGGGCTCTGGCGATCCTCCCACCTCAGCCTTCCAAGTAGCCAGAACTACAGGCACATGCTACCACACCTGGCTAATTTTTTGGTTTATTGTAGAGACAAGATCTCAGCAAGTTGCCCAGGCTGGTCTCGAACCTGCAGGCTCAGGCAATCCACTTGCCTCAGCCTCCCAAAGTGCTGGGATTACAGGCTGAGCCACTTTTTTCAAAATTGGAGTAAATTCTTTCAAACTCTTTATCAACTAAGTTTATGAGATGTTCCAAATTTTTTGCTGTCATCTCAACAATGTTCACAGCGTTTTCACTAGAAGTAGGTTCCATCTCAAAAAATCACTTTCTTTGCTCATCCAGAAAGAGCAACTCCTCATCCATTCAGGTTTGATCACGAGATTGCAGGAATTCAGTCCATCTTCAGGTTTCACTTTTAATGCTAGTTCCCTTGCTGTTCCCACCATATCTGCAGTTACTTCTTCCACTGGTTTTGAATCCCTCAAAGTCATCCACAAGAGTTGAAATTAACTTCTTCCAAATTCCTGTTAATGTTGCTATTTTGATTTCCCATGAAGCATAAAAGTTCTTATGGCATCTGGAATGGTGAATCCTTTCCAGAAAGTTTTCAGTTTACTCAGTTCCATCAGAGGACTTACTATCTATAATAGTGATGGCTTAACAAAATGTATTTCTTAAATCATAAGATTCAAAAGATGAAATTATTTCTTTACCCATAAAGGTAATTTCATAATGGCTATGGATGCTGTGTTAGCAGACATAAAAATGATGTTAATCTCCTCATACATCTCCACTAGAGCTCTTAGATGCATTGTCAGTGAGAAGTAATATTTTGAAAGAATTTTTCTTTTTTTTAGCAATAGGTCTCAACAGTGGGCTTAAAATATTCAGTAACTCATGCTGTAAACATATGTGCTGTCATATGCTTTTCCATTTATAGAGCACAGACACAGTAGATTTAATATAATTCTTAAGCACCCTAGGATTTTCAGAATGGTAAATGAGCATTAGCATCAACTTAAAGTCACCAGCTGCATTAACCCCTAACAAGAGAGTCAGCCTGTCCTCTGAAGCTTTGAAGCCAGGCATTGACTTCTCCTCTATGGCTGTGAAAGTCCTAGATGGCATCTTCTTCTAGTAGAAGGCTGTTTGGTCTACACTAAAAATCTGTTGTTGAGTGTAGACACCTTCATCCCTGAGCTCAGCTAGATCTGGATAAGTTGCTGCAGCTTTTCCATCAGCACTTGCTGCTTCACCTTGCACTCTTATGTTCTGGAGACAGCTTCTTTCTTTAAACCTCACGAACCAACCTCTGCTAGCTTTCAACTTTTCTTTTGCAGCTTCTTCACTTCTCAGCCTTCATGGATTGAAGAGAGTTAGGGCCTTGCTCTAGATTAGACTTTGGCTTAAGGAAATGCTGTGGCTGGTTGGACCTAGTCAGACCACTCAAACTTTCTCTATATCAGCAATAAGGCTGTTTCACTTTCTTATCATTCACATGTTTAGTGGGGTAGCACTTTTAACTTCCTTGAAGAACTTTTCCTTTGTATTCACAGCTTGGCTCACTGTTTGGTACAAAAGGCCTAGCATTCAGCTCATCTCAGCTCATCTCATGCCTTCCTCACTAAACTTAATTATTTCTAGCTTTTGGTTTCAAGTGAAAGACATGCGACTCTTCCTTTTGTTTGAACACTTAAAGCCTATTGTAGGATTATTAATTGGCCTAATTTCAATATTTTTGTGTCTTATGGTATAGGAAGGCCCTAGGAGAGGAAGACAGATGGGAGAATGACCAGACAGCGGAACAGTCAGAATACACACAACATTTATTAACTAAGTTCGCCATCTTATATGGGCACAGCTTATGGTGCCTCAAAACAAACACTTGAGCCAGGAATCATGTCCCACATCTATAACCCCAGCTACGCTGGAGGCTGAGGTTGGAGGATCACTTGAGCCCAGGAGTTTGAGGCCAGCCTGGGCAAAATAGCAAGATTCTATCTACATACATACACACACACACACACACACACACACACACACACACAATTATGCTAATAACATCAAAGATCACTGATCACAGATCACCATAACAAATATGATCATAATGAAAAAGTGTGAAAAATTGTAAGAATTACCAAAATATGACACAGAGACACACAGTGAGCACAGGCTGTTGGGAAAACAGTGCCAATAGACTTACTTGATGCAGAGTTACCACAAACCTTCAATTTGTAAAAAAAATGCAATATCTCTGCAAAGTGAAATAAACCAGGTATGCCTGTGTTGAATAATATAACGTTCGGTTCTTCGAGCAAAATGAATAGCACTACACAGAATCATGCTTTGAAATTGCCAGTCTGGGAACTTATTTTTGCTTTCAAAAATGTGTTATTTCTTTTCCACTCATAAGATTTATAAAAAGTATACTACAGGCAAATGAACCTATTACTGTTTATTTCATTTGCAATAATAACTCACAGCACCAGGCAGAATCTCAAACATATAGCCATAATATTGCAACAGCTATACATAAGAATGATTATATGGTGACCATGTCTCTCCTGTGTGTTTCTCTCCCCATTCCCCAAAACGTTGACCTTAACCTTCAGCTCAGAGCTGTCAGCAGTTTCCTGCTCCTGATTTTGACTTGACATCAGTGGAGGCCTGCAAACCAATGTCTCTATGTTGATTGTTAAGTGTCAGTGTTCACTGGAGAATTATCATACTTTTGCCTGTTTTAACCAAATTAATTTCTCTCAGGATTCGGGATTTACATAAATATATAATTTTTCTTAAAATGCCTGTAAGCGATTTCTGCAAGGAAATACTAGGCTGCAACTGGTCTTTGCCTGATCGCTAAAGGAAGAATCCTGTTAAACAAAATAGCATCATGAATGAGGATGTACATGGTGGTAGGGAAGGCAAGGGTTATCTTTTCCCCTCTTGACGTTCCTTACTCATACTTCTTTCATTTCGGGTGGTATTTGGAGTGGCTGTGAGCATTTTTGGCATCTGGCTAAGGAGAAATTGGGTTGAAAGTACATTTATGGATATGATCTGCAGGCACTTTCTAGTATAGTTAGTTTCTAGAACCACCCTTTCTTCAGTGTAAGAATGGCTTCCAGGAATATCAAAATTGTTGGCACATGAAGTGGTCATCAAGGAGCATGCAGCCAAAAGTACATGGAAAAATATAGAAGAATGTCAAACAGTTTATAAAAAAATATTATTTTTCTGCGATGTTTGTGGTATTTGTCAGCCTTTAAAAATTTATAACTTGATGTCATCCATTTTCTCATTCTAAATAAATATTTACTTCTATAGGCATTTTTGTAGTTTTCATTTTATGTTTGTTTTCTTAAAGAGATTTCCAAACTGTATAAGCTTCAGACCCCACAAAACCCAGGTCTGTGCCTGGGCCCACGGGTCTATACCAGCAGCCAGCCCTGGCCCTCAGAGTTCCCTGGGGTCCCTAGCCCATTCCTCCCCAGAGTCCCTATCCCAGCCCTCCTCTCTCAGGCCCTGGGAGCCATCAACAACTTGAGACTGAGGAACCCTCGCCCCTCTGAGAAGCAGGAGAGTATAAGAGCTGGTGAGACATGCATTTGCTGTGCAAGACCAATGGGGGCTTTCCTTCCTGGCAGGGTGATTGCCAGCGTGTCACTACCCTCCACCCTCCTGGAGTTCCCTGACCTTGTGGCCTCCGACCTCCAACAGTACCTGAAGCCGAGTCTCCTGTAGTCTTTAAAAAGAGGTTCGACAAGAGTGGTCTGTGGTGGATTGGGACCCCTGGACATTCCTGCGGGCCTTAAGCTTGCATGCTTCAGACTTCCCGGTGGTGACAGGTCTTCCCACCCACTCAACAGTCAGTCCGATTGAGCGCCTACTGTTTCCTAATTAGCCAGAGAGTGCTGAGTCAGCCCGTGCAGGGCATCTGTGCAGGGACCCAGTGGTTCCTCTCAGAGAAACAACATGACTGTGAAAGAACAATCTGCTGCTCCTCTTCCTCACCCTGACCGTTTGGTACTTCTGGCCTACAGGACCAGGACCACGTGGCTCCTTAAGGAGGCTTTTGCACAGTTAGCTCCAATGCTCTGCACAAAGGTTGCAGAGAGAGCCGCGGGGTCGAGGGCCGTCTTGCTCCAGTGACACCAACCCAAGCATGAAAGGACACTGACCCCATGTGGCCATGTGTGGGGGTGCAGCACAGGAAGATAGGATAGGCCCCAGTGTGGTCCTTTGGCCTTCTGACCTCAGCCAAATCATCCATTCCTTCAGGCCCTCGTTGGCCGGCCTGTCCCTACTCAGCTCAGGAACCTGGGGAGAGACCTGTCTCCATCAGGACCTACTACTCGTTTTCCTCTGGCGACATGGCCCCATCGGGCGCTCTCAACTCCGTACTATTATTGGGCTGTGTCGTCACAGGTCATTTGAGCTCAGAAGGGAGAAGTGAGCAGAGGAGCTCAAAGAACAGGATGGATTTTGACAGGCTGAGGAGGGAAGGAGGGTGTCTGTTCTTCACTCATCCTCAGCCTCCAACCTCCCCAAAGCACTGAGCACACTGTCCCAAGCATTGTGCGGGATATATGGATGCACGCACACTCACATTCCAGGTGAAGGAGGCGGCCAAGCAGAGGTAGACAGGCAGGTATGGAGGCACACACAGAGGGTGGTGAGCAGAGCTGCTTCTCGGGTTAGACGGAGCAATGAATGGAATTTCCTAGAGGCTGAGTTTCTAGGCTCCAATTCTGGAGTCTTTGCCTGACCACACCACTGTCTAAAAGGGAAGGAGCCTGAGTTCCACCCCCTGGCGGAGCAGGAGGAGGGGTCAGTATGGACAGGCAGTTGTAGCATTTCTGATTCTGTCTGAATTTCTAATGTATCAAAAGCAGGTCCCATTTTAGACATTTATTTTTTCATTGACAGTGTGATTAGGGCTCCATAAAAATAAGGTGCCAGGCCCAGGACAGATAAGAAAAGAGAGGCTCCAAAAAATTCAACAGCCACATCTCAAGTCCCAGCCACTCAGTCTGCAGGAAGCCAAGCTGAGGTTTGCACAATACGATAAAAACACACCATGGGCAAGGCCAAGTCCACTGCGTTCTGCAGCTTCAAGGGGAACAGAAACCTTACTTGCACCCGTCTCCCCACTTCAATCCACTCTCCCCATGGCAGCAGAGCAGTGTCTCAAGGCACATCGGATCCCATCACCCTCAGTCCCAAACACTCACACTCAGAATTTTCAGCGGCTCTTCCCTGGCATCAGGATAAAGATGCCCTCCTGTGACCTTAGGTAGTTCTCTCACCAGCCAGCCTCTCAGACCTGAATGTGCAAACCAATTTCAAACTCAAAAAGCAAGTCATTGAGAGTATTTTGGTAAAATGCAGATTCTAATTCACTGGGCCTGGGTAGGACTCCAGGTTCCAACATTCTAACAAGCTCTCAGGTAGAGAGAATTCTCCAGGTACACAGACCACAGGCAAGTAAGGAGGTGCTAAACACATCGTGTCCCCCTCACCTTTGACCTCTGCCAAACTGTTTCTGTGATCTGAAACTTTCCCCCTTTCTCACTCCCTCTTTCCTGTCCCTTTCACTGGCAGCCAAGGCTACTCCTTCTCCAGGCCTCAGCTCAGGTGTGGCTGCCTCTAGGAAGCCCTCCTGACCCCTTTAAAACTGACTAGCATAGGCCAGGCTCGATGGCTCAGCCTGTAATCCCAGCACTTTGGGAGTCTGAGGCAAGTGGATTGCTTGAGCCTGTGGGTTAGAGACCAGCCCAGACAACTTGATGAGACCTCGTCTCTACAATAAATGAAAAAATTAGCCAGGTGTGGTAGTGTGCGCCTATAGTTCTGGCTACTTGGAAGGCTGAGGCAGAAGGATCACCGGAGCCCAGCAGGCCGACACAGGGGTGGCCGGGAGTGTGCCACTGCACTCCAGCCTGGGCGACAGAGTGAGACTCCAACTCAGAAAAAAACTGATTAGCACATGCCTTCTCTGTTAGAAATGCAAACAGAAATGGATGAAATAATATGACATCTGGGATTTGTTTTAGTTAAAGTTGCAGTGGCTGACACCTGTAATCCTAGCAGTCTGGGAAGCCAAGGCAGGAGGATTTCTTGAACCCAACCTGGGCAACATGGCGGGACCTCATCTCTACAAAAATTTTTAAAAAATTAGCTGGGCATGGCCCCAGCTACTCGAGAGGCTGAGGTGGAAGGATCGCCTCACAGAGTGAGACCCCAACTCAAAAAAAAAGTCAAGAAAAAAAGTGGGAGCAGGAAGTAGATGAAACAGAAATGGCAGAATAGTGATCCTTGTTAAAGCTGACTGGCAGTGCTTGACAACCCGTTGCACTATTCTCCCAATAGTCATATGTGTCTGGAGGTTTCCAAAATAAAAACTTAAGAAATAAAGCCTGAATTAGGGGTCCTTCCATGTGTCCCCTTAGGTGATTGTCCCTGTCCATCACCCTCCACCCTAGCACTTACTGTGAGTTGTGTAATTTTCCAAAGGCTAAGATTCCACTGGGTCTTGTTCACTTGTGTACACTGGCCCCTAACACAGAGGTTGGCAAAGAGTAAATTCTCAGCATGTTGTGTTTTTTTTGAATGATTGAATGAAAATCTTGCCAGGTTATGTTAGTAGGCAGAAAAGAAGCAAGTCATTGAGAGTATATGATGAAACAGAGCAACATATGCTGTTCTGTCTTATCCAGAGGCGTGCTGCATCTGCTCCTGGAATCCTCCATGAAGGTCACTGTGTCCCAAGAGAGACTCAATGGCCCTTGAGAAAATCAATTCAAATAGTTAAGAAGAAAGCAAATTTCGATGCCGGCCCTCTTCTGTGTGTAAGGGAGGAGGCTGAAGGAACGGGTGTGTGAGGCAAAGCTGTTGGGACAGAGATAGTGGAGAGTCATTCATTCAATCGCCACTTATTCATTCAGTGTCTGAGCTTCAGATTTGTCTGCCATGCCAGAGACACCACTTCTCTGAAGTAGCTACTTTCGTGAGCTTATATGAACAGATGCTTGTGTCTGTTGGTCAAGTGTAAGAGGCAAAAGTGGGGACTTTGGGGGTGGGTGATGTTTTGTTTTGTACAGGGGTACCCAAAAAAGAAAGAGGACAGATGGGGCAATGGGAGGGATGGTGCGATATCTGGACCCCATCCCAGTTGGACTAAAGTGGCAAGTCAGGGATGGAGGCTAAAGTGTTGTGTTTGTCGGACCCTGTGCATCCACACAGTGATGGTCTGAAGCAATCCCAGGAACCCTAGGATTCAAAGATGAGCCATTCTCTGCTCCACTGCACATAACCATCAGCTCAGTGCCAGTGCTGCTTTAACACGCTGATGTCTCATGGTGGCCACCAGCGGCAGGGAACAGGAGGAGAGGAGCATCACCTCAGTTTTCTGGCTTGAAAAATGAGATGAACAGTGGTGCCATTCAAAGGCATGAGAAATACTGTGGGAGGGGCAAGCTGGAAGGAGATGCACTATGTTCACCGGCGGAGACTGTTCACCAGAGACGCTTCCTTGCCGCATGTGAGAGATCAGCTTGGGAAAATCAAAAGAGAGTTTCACCTGGTTTCCCCAACAAGGAGCAAGCTTTTAGGCCTAGTTACCCTAAGAGGCAGGACCAGAGGCAGGAGCTCCAAACTGAATCACAAAAGCAGGGTGGGTTTAAGAGTCAAGAGAGCCAGAGCACGAGGGGAATTGGGGCGTATCATGACAAGTTCAAAACTGACACTGACAATGAGAAAGATAACAGAGGCCGGGCATAGTGGCTCACACCTGTAATCCCTGCACTCTGGCTGAGACAGGAGGTTTGCTTGAGCCCAGGAGTTCCAGTCCAGCCTGGGCAATGTAGCCAGACCTTGTCTCGACAAAAAGTCAAAAAATTAGCCAGGCGTGATGGTGCATGCCTGTAGTCTCAGCTACTTGGGATGCTGAGGTGGAAGGATTGCCTGAGCCCAGGAGACTGAGGCTGCCATGAGCTGTGATTGTAGTGATCCTGTTGCTGGGTGACAGAGTGAGACCCCTAGCTGAAAGAGAGAGAGAAAGAGAGAGAGAGAGAGAGAGAGAGAGTGAGAGAGAGAGAGAGAGAGAGAGAGAGAGAGAGAGGGAGAGAGAGAGAGAGGTGATGAAGTTTTTGAATGGCACATCCCTGACCTAGAGTGGCAAATCTTCTGCCCTTATGATATTGTGTTCGGAGGCTAGCTGGCTCCCACTAAGTCATGAACTTCTGTGGATAAGCTTCACCTCTTTTTCATTTCTATATGTCAAGTGCCCAGCCCAGTGTCTAACTCAAAGTAGGTGCTGAGTCAATGTTTGAAAAATCAACTAATGAAATGAATGCACTTGGAATGGTGTTGATTTTTGTTTGCCTCTGAGCTAGAACAAATAATCGAGTTCACTCACAGTCCATGTTATTATTACTATCTTGGTTACTGTGTTTATATAGCATTTAATAACTCCCTTCTTCTCCCAAACTCCAGGGAAATTTTCGCTTAATTGTTTTCTGTGGGAAGTCAACCGTAGCTCACATCTGGTGGCCCTCATGAAGTCCTCGTCGCAGATGGGATTTTGTACATTTTCTCCTTCCTTCTAAATCCAGACCTTAGAGAAACAGACCCTCCCTGTCTTTCCAGGAAGAGGAAATTTGGTTTCATCTAGACTCTGGAAAGTTAGGGACTAATTTTAGGTGGACAAAGCAGACTTTAGCAAAATAAGCAGAGCAGAAAGAGGCTCCTGTTGCTTGCAGGCTGTTTGACCAGTGAGAGGAGACCTGGGGCTGGAAGGGGGAGTGGTCATTAGGTATAAACTTCACCTTGGAGACCTCACCTGCCTGAGACCTAGCACATGTGCGTGTGCATGAGTTCCTCACTAACTACACCAGCCTTTCTTTCCCACTGCATCAAGGTCTCTGGTCCCCTTTAGCTCCCATCTTCTATGGACTTCACCACTACTTATTCACCTGACTCCCAGCCATATTCTTTCCACTCCAACCTGGGCGACTGACTTCCACTATGAGCACAGACTGGTGCCGCTTAAATACTATTCAAATACTATTCAACAAACATGTATTGAGTCCCCAGTTATGTATCTAGCACTGTTCTAGAGAATAAGCAGTAAACAAGATGGAAAAAATTCCTAACCTCATGCAGTTTATATTCCAACAGGGGGGATGCTATATTCTTGCTAAACAAAGAAACATGTCCAGAACTTCTGAAACAGAATGCACAGGGGTCCACCCCTAAGAGAGGAGTGTTTATTCCAACACTTTCACTATCCAACAACTTTAAACAGATAAAACCTGACCCATGAGAACCACAATAACAATAAATACCACAAAGATGGTTGACATTAATTGTATGCGCTGTGGCCATTAGTCCTCAAAGCTATGGCCATCAGACCATCCTGTGGAATGGTCACTAGTATTAGACCACTTTGCAGGTGGAAAAATAGAGGCTAAGGGAGATTTGATAACATGGCCAGGTTCACACAGCTGTGCTGTGGCAGTGGTAGGATTTGAACTCAAGCAGTCTGGAGACATCGCTCATGGCCATTGCTCTGCTGCAACACTGCCCAGGGACAGAAAAAGAAAGTTATCTCAAGAGACAATATGCAATGCTGAAATGTGAAGGAAAAGCTTTTTAGAGGAGTGATGGTGCAGATGGCCTGATCCCTCTTCACCCTAAATCTCTGGTGTGTGTGTGCGCATGCGGATGTGTGCCTGTGTGCGTGCATTTGTGTGTGTGTGTGTGTGTACAGAAACACAGGAGCACACACACGAATGTGTACAAGCTCCCTGAACCTTGTACTCAGAACCCATGGCCAACACCATCTCCTTCTCCACAGCCTTTGCTGATCCTTGTTCCTGAAGCTGGAAAAGGAGGAGGGCCTTCAGATAATTATCTGATGGGTATGACCACAGGACAGCTCTATATAGTGACATTTGTAAGGTCAGTATTACAGTTATTTGAAGCAGCTATCATTTCCTTTCTAGAACCATCTACAATACTAATTTTACTCATGGAAACTAACACTGAGCATCTACTACGTCCCAGTTACTGTGTTGGACCCATTTAAACATGAATTACATATTGTCTTTGGGAAAGGCCAACCTGAATTTAAAAGGTTTTAGGGGGCCTGCCAAGTCCTGACTGCCATTTGTCTAGCTATAATACTTGTGTTTAACTTATAAATTAAATTGCAATTTCAAGGCCACTTGCTGATTGGCAAGTGTATGAAATAATATTTAACATAATTCAGACTATAATCCCAGTACTTTGGGAGGCCGAGACGAGTGAATTGCCTGAGCCTGCGGGCTCGAGACCAGCCCAAGCAACTTGGTAAGACCTCGTCTCTACAATAACTCAAAAATTAGCCAGGCATGGTAGCGCATGCCTGTAGTTCTGGCTACTTGGAAGGCTGGGGTGGAAGGATCTCCAGGGCATTCCTCCTCAGCAGATCACCACTGGGTTGGCTATGAGTATGCCACTGCACTCCAGCCTGGGTGACAGAGACCCCAACTCAAAAAAAAAAAAAAGAAAAAATTATAGAACTAAAGAACAGATTAATGCTTGCCAGTGATCAGGGACAGGGTGGGGAGATGGAAGTAGGCATGGGTATAAAAAGGCAATATGAGGGGTCTAGTGGAATGCAAATGTTCTGTATCTTCACTATCTTGATGCTAGTACCCTGGTTGTGACATTGCAATGAAGTCTTTCTCTTTTTAAAATTTATTTATTTATTGTAAAGATGTGGGATACAATTCAGGGTTAGGTATACAAACAACGATCATGCAGGTACCCTTGTTGATGAGGTATGCCCCTCCCTCCCCTAGCAGTTTTCCCTAACTGCCAGTCCCACCCACCCCCTTCCCCTGACAGTTTTCTGCTACTGCCAATTGCTTTCTTATAGCATTATAATTGTTCAAGGTCACTTTATGAGTGAGAACATA